>VUJU01001174.1:0-17596 GCA_009835225.1 Aphis craccivora
ATGAAATATGAAAGTGTATGTGACACTTTCATTTTTCACATCTATAAAAGATAATGAGACCTCATCAATAATTACTTATTTATGTTATATATTATATTATTAATCGGTTACTAACTCTCAATAAACTAAAATTAACTAATACACTGTTTCAAAACGAATGTATTCTACACATGATTTTAAATATCAGTAAATTTTTAACTAAATCTTATCAAGTATATTGAATTCGACTACTTATAATTTTCGGGGGGAGGGGGGGGCATGGCCGGGCAGGTATTGGAATGGAGGGGAGGGGAAAGGCCGGGCACGGCATGGAGGGGTAAGGCCGGGCACGGCATGGAGGGGCATGGCAGCGATAGGCATGGCACGCGCACGATAGGGAGGGCGGGGTAGTCGGATTTACCGGATTTGCGGGGGGCACAGAACCGACTAAAACATACTACTCACACATAAAAATAAAATTAAACCATTTCAACGATCAAAAATTACAATAGAAAGTTTCGTAGGTATACATTTTTACAAAACAACAAGCCATTAACTAAACCTCTAACGGATGTTGATCATATTTTTATTTATTTGAAATAGGTAGGAACATTTTTATTTAATTTTGATAAACTATAATTAATTATTAGAATATAAAGTTGTATGCTTTATAGTTTATACTATTTCTTAGATTTTTAAACTAACTTTAAATAACGCCAAAAAAATATTCAAACAATTTGTACTATAGAGCTAGTCTGTAGTATATACTAGTATATACTATGTTTATTATAAAATATAAAAATATAGATTTTAAAGTCAAAGTCAAATCCAATCTGCATAAAGTCTCAATCTTACAAGTTACAAAATAAAAATAATAAAACAAAATTACGAAATTTGACTATTTCAGTACTTCACGAAGCGTTTCAAATGTTCCAATAGGTACTATTAAAAACAAATTTTTAAATTATTCATAAATAACATATCTAAACAAAAACAAAAATTAATTGATTAAAAATTATCAAAATTAACTAAATTTTATAGTTAATTATGAACAATAAAAAAAATTAAAATCTAATACTACAGTACTGCACTGTCATTTTATTTATTCAATTATTATTTTTTATTATATTTATACCATAAAGGAGAGCTTTGGCTATGTAATTAAGTTTTTTTTATAATATATAACTTTTATGAATTAAATATTGTTGTTATTTTAAAATTTATCATTTTTATGTTTTTCAAATTTAATTTTAACTTTCATAAATTTATGATGAAAATTGAGTTTATTATTTACTGTTTTTCGGTTCTTTTCACAAATATATATTTTACATATATTGAGGAATGAGGTTACTGAATTAGGAAAAATTAGGAGTGTAGATTGTAGATCGTAGGATTACTAATAAGTAATAACTAATAAGTTACTTTAAATTGCAAATAATTGTTTTATTTTATTTAAACTGCCTATATTATATTAAACTCTTTAAAAAGCTAAAATTTAATTACTTATAATATTCAATATTTCTTCAAAAAATAACTTTGAAGCCCAAAAAGTAATTGTAATAAGTAAGAAATAACAACGTTATTAAAAAAACGATAGATACATTTATAATATTGTATTTATTATAAAGTTACAAGGTATATTTTTATTTTAAAGTTTTAGATTCCAAACGAACGGAATGATGGTTTTTATCATCAGTATTATTTTAGTGAAAATAAACCTAGTATATTTTCAAAATATTTAGGAAAAACTAAGAAAATAGGTATGGAAATACAGAAATATTTACGTAACAAGTTTTTCACGAAATTAACTAACAGTAACTTGTTCACCAAATATTTATATTAACACTTATACTCGTATATACTTACTACAGATATTAGGTACATAATTTTTTTAACATTTTGGGTTTTGTTGGGCTATTTACAGACGTTTAAAATGTTTAGATCAGATTTTTAATATTAAAATATAATGAATACAAGGCATCACGTACGATATACCTAACAAAATTGTTTGTTTAAATGAAAAACAATGATTTTTCTTTATCGATTTTAGTTACTATAGGTAAGTTATTATTATTATTTTTTTTTTTATTGTTAGGTAGGTATTACATCGTAATTTGCATAATTTTAAAAATAGGAATAGTAGAAATTCACAACTTTTTTATAATGTTTTATATATTTGTATAACATATAAACATTAATTAAACAATGTTATTTTCATAAAATTTAAATTATTTATTTAACCATTTATTCGCATCGTAGTACCGTTGTACGGTAGGTAATAGCATTGAGTATAGATAGTATACTATCTATACTCAATGATAATAGCTACGGCAGCTATGAAATAGTTGTATTTATTATTTAATA
Organism: Aphis craccivora; assembly: GCA_009835225.1. Classification (NCBI taxonomy): domain Eukaryota; kingdom Metazoa; phylum Arthropoda; class Insecta; order Hemiptera; family Aphididae; genus Aphis; species Aphis craccivora. Next base: position 2,344 of record VUJU01001174.1, read on the forward strand.
ATAATTAACAATACTAATATAATGTTATAATATTATTGTTTTTAAAGTATTGACTACCTACATTTATAACAGTAGTTTATGATTCTACATTCAAATTCTTATTTTGGAACCTTAATAAGTTTATCTTAAATAAAGTCTGTTACAATTTTTAGAAATTAGGAAATTACTAATTTTTACATCTACGATTTTAATAGAACTTAAGGGTACCTGCAGTACCTAATAATCAAAAAAAATATCATTATGTTAAGTTTACGATAGAATGTTTTTTCATTGTACTACTGTATTTTTGTTATCAAATTAAAAAAGTTTTATTTCTTTTTCATATACACCTATGCGCTGATTGTAAAAAATGTGTTAAACAAAATGAGGAATCGTCACGATCCTTTAAACTCCCTACTTCTAAATATAACTGTACTAGTGTATAGTTTATTAACGTTTGTCACGTTAATTAGTTAAGTCACATTTTAAACGTTGACTAACAGCCTAAAACTTACACTTAGGCGAAATTTTATTAATCGATTTTTTTTCTCCAACCTTAAAGATAAAAATATATTTACAGTTTTGTAAGTAATAGTCTATTATGAGAGAAAAAAACCAAATTTATATACTGTTAGTTATTACTTATTAGTATAAAAGTTAAAGTTTACTGTAGAAGAAGTAAGCCTTGTAGTGAATATTTGTCTCAAAGAATAAATCTAAAAAAATGGTTAAATTATAAAATTCTATTCTATTATTATTATATAAAAGTTATATACATTTTCTATTTGTATATTTCTATGATATTATATGGATTATTTAAACGAGTTTATGCATATTTGAGTATTTTTCATATTTTAGAATGGTAACTACTAACTATAGGTAGGTACTTACTATAAAGTATAAACTTATAATACTAGGAATAAAAGTAAAATATTCTCTGCCTCCTCTTAGCTAAATATCCTGCGTACCTACTCTCATGTGTAAAAAACAATCAATAAAAATGTAAATATTGTCAAGCATGCAATGTGAATTTATTATAAGTACCTAGTTATAGCCTGCAGTAAGTAGATAGGTTAATCCTGTGATAAAATCTGAATAATAAGTAATTGCATAAACATAATCCTCTTTTATTATAATTATGCATATTAACTCGACGAGAATTATATTCTATACTTAAGTAGTGGTGGCACAATTATTTGAGGGAGTAATGGGTGGATCTCCCCTCGATTGGGTGTGGTGATTTGGATTTTTTTTATATATTTATAACTGTATTTGTGATATATAATTTTCAAATAAGAATTAAATAAAATAAAAAGTGGTAGGTATAATTATCGTGAAGTATAAAATTTAAAAAGTCGTTTAAAGCGGGACATAGAACAAGCTAGTATTAATTTAATCACCCCGCTTCTATTCCTTGGTTGAAATTCAAGCTTTAGATACTCTACCGATACTTGTGTTAATATATATATATATATATACTCCCTATTGGTGATTATTTATTTGAGACAACCAAAAGTTAATCAACTTGATTACTTGAACAATACGGTCCTAATTGCAGGTACAAGTCACAAATAATATTATATTTTATTATCTTACTCGACTATTTAGTATATTATATTATAATAACATGTTAAATCTATAAAATGATAGAATTTGGTACAGTTGGACGTAATATTAACATTATCAAAAACTTCAACTGTAAAAACAATAAGTAATTTTACAATACATATTATATAATATCGTAAGTGATGTATTTATGATATACAGACTAATATCTATATTACAGGTGTATAGCGTTGTGGCACAAAGCCTACTATCGATTTGTCAGTAATTATTTTAATATAATGTAACTGTATATATAGCTGATATTCGGTAGGTAAGTACAATTACATCACATCAAAGAAACATAATGTGTAACCGCTGTTTACGCGCGTAGGTAGAGGAGTAGGTAAGTAGGTATAGGTATATTATAGTGATCAAACCACTGCGGGCGGCGGCGGCGGGACCACAATATTAAAAACGTTTTCAAAGTTTCTAGACGGCACACCGTGCCTGGTGGGCGAGGGGCGGGCGGAACGACGATGACGTGGCCGAAGGGACGACGATGACGGTAGTGAAATGATTACCTACGCACGGGAAAACGGGGGTTGTACGGCTGAGAGGGTGGTTATCGATCGTCCGCAGCCGACCCGCGAAACCCATCTAGGGCGCGCACACTCGCACAAGCCAAAGTCGCGCCACAGTCGTCGTCGCCGCCCGCCCGACCCACCGCGGACGAACTACCATAATATATTATAATATTATATATTATTATTATCATCGTCTCATAAAGTACGCGGTCGTCCGTCCCGAAATAGGCGCAGGCATCGCGGCGCGCACATCGTCGTCGCCCGTCTCCGCGGTTCACAGACGTCGCTGTCACAAAATACAATATACCGTTGCCGCAGTCGTTTGAGTTCTTTATCATTTTATTATTTATTATTTTTTTTTTTTTTTTAACAACGCCGCGGCGAGTACGCGTTACGCTGCGCCCCCGTCACACGAGCCGTTTCGTGTTCTTTTTTTTCCCCCCGAAAAAATAATAAATATCTCACCACAGTCTCCTCTGGTTCGTTTTGTGATAATATTTTCGCGTTAAAACATCGTCGTCGTCGTAATAACAACATTGCCGGGGTCGGCGTGACAACGCCATGGCGGCGACACGGCAGTTCGGCCGCCGCCGGTGTTGTTGCCGCCTCGGCGGCGGATCGCGGCTGTGCTCGCCGCCCTGCCGTCCGACCGACAACCGCTGCTGCAGTCGTCGCGCCGCCACTGCCGCCGTCCGCGCGGTCCGACGCCCAGCCGGTAGCGTCCCGACAGCCGTCTCCGTTCGCTCGGAATCAAGTAACGTACAAGGGCAATAATACATAAATAACGCTATATATATATTATGACAATGTCATTGAACAACCGACGTATTCCGTAACCCGGTACGATAACCGCAAACACAATGTTAATTAATAGGCAGGTAAATGATGAGACGATAGGCGTATGCATTTTAAGGTACCTTAAAAATTATAATCAAAATATGTTCACACGATGTGCGAGTATTAATTATTTCGATACCGTGAGCCCGCGAGTGTTCTGTTAATCATTGTGTTTTTTTTTACTTCAGAATCGTCTAGATGTACATTATAATCCCGCTCCTCTGCAGCGCTAAAATAGAAAGATTCTACATTCCTATAATATAATGTATATGTATACAGGCCGAAATATTTGTTGCGCTTGTGCCATCTGTGATCTGTCGTAAATCACAATACACTTTAATTTCTGGAAAACATCTGTATCAAAATATATCAATAATAAAACTAACATTAATTATATTAGTAGGCCCGTAAAGACTAAAGGAATAGGTAGAGCTATAACTTTGTTCATATTGTGTTTCTATATAGGTAGGTACATTAAATTATAATTAAAGTTTTTACTGTGCAGATAGCACAGCGTATATATAGTAGTGATTTACAATTAATTCCATACAAATAGAATTACCTACTGATATAATATGTATCTTAAGTTTGGATGTTGATATATACCTAGTTGATAACACGAATCAATATAAAAACTGCCATAAAATAAAGTACTTTTTGTACGTAAATAAAAAACATAATTATTTTTGTAAATTGTAATAGTAATATAATACCTATTATTATATAATATATTTCTGATGAAAAAAGTATAGAATATATCAATATAATATGTACAATGTTTTCATTCAAAAATATCTATAACATAATATCTATTTCGAATTTTAAATTTCGAGCGGAGTAATAAATGTATTAAATATGTTTTTTGGTTTCTGTCATCACGTTAGACTACTTAGATCAGTAAAAATGTTTAAATTTTAATATCTCTTATTCTTATTTTTTACTAGAAGATAAATCTAGCTAGTATATTGGGTGATAAAAAGTAAAAAGTTCGGAGTAATTTTCTCAATAACTGGGGAAAAACAAAATAAAATAAGGGAAAAACAGAAATTATAAGGTTCCTCGTAAATTGTTATTAAAACTATTTAAAAATATCAAAAATATATTAGAATGGTTTTTATTTTTAAAAGCATTTGAAGTTCAAATTTAAATAAAATTGGATATTAAACATAGAATAACAATTGTATTTGTTGTAATTTAAAAATACTATTTTTGGGTATTAGAAACTTTTACTCATACTATTATATTTTATGTGTTCAAGACATGTTCAAAATATAAAGATCAATTTTAATCTATTCACTATTTATAACCACACAAACCAATTCATTCACTTATACCTACCGTATTATGATAAGGTGGAATTTGAGTCATAACGAAGAACAATTATATATTTTATATTATTATATTATTTATATAATAAATATTATGTTTCTCAAAAAAAAAAAATAAAAATATATATATATATATATACATTAAATCCACCTAGTACTTACCTTAATACTAAGAATTAATTTCTTATTAAATAAAGGAAAATGGAAATTTTTAAAAAGATTCATTTTTTGATAAATTCAATTTTCCGAACTTGTTATTAAAAACGAATAACCATCATGCTTAAAGTAGTTACCAAATTTGTATTTTAAAGACTTTCTGTTATGGTATAATTTTTAAAACATTTTTACTCTTTTTGTGGTATTTATTGTACTAAAACTTAAGTGTTAAGTATTAGTATGGAAATAAAATAAAATAAACACATTAAACATTTTATATACCTACCTACCTACCTATTTTAATTTGAAAAATTATTACTTTTATAATTTATTTTGTATTTATTATTTAGTACCTGACTCGTGCTGCAATGACAGAAATTAGTCAATTAATGTTCTTTCTGGCTTCTGCAAAGATGTTTGTTTTTCGTATAGGTTTTATTCTTATTGATTGTTATTTGTGCATTAAGTTTATCATAAATTCATAAAAAATCATTTATTTTACAGAAATGATGATCAAAATAGAATAAAGTTTGAACAACTAAAAATGACGATATCTGCATAAATAGTTTAATAAGATTGGAATAAATTAATGTAAAGTATGAAAATATAGATGCCAAAAAATCAATCCATCTAATTAGCTATTTATCTACAGTTTTAGAATGTCTGAAAGCGAAAGAAAGAAGAGATCACAATGTATAGATGTTTGGGAAGAGGCCGGCTCGGAATTCTACCAAGAGAGCTATCCGGGCATGGAAGCAGATTTAGAGGCATTCCAAAAAAATCCAAATAAGCTTTCAACTTTATTACCTAGTAATAAAACAAGAACAGGTACCGTTATAATATACCTTCATAATTAATTTTATTTGTGTTTAGAATTATAGAAATAATAATGGCTAATATAATAAAATATTATTGTTGATATATTGTAAATATATTATGATTCATGGTGAGTCTCATCATATTTCAATATGATAAATCACATAAAATTCAGTTTATGTCAATAAAATACTTCTGCTAGGTACAAATTGCTAATTTAAACTTTTTTAAATTTTTAATTTAAAATATTTTACAAATTTTCGATTTTTTAAATTATGATTTTTAATTTTATTTACAGAACATTTTTTAATTTTTACTAAATTTGTTAAGATTTTAAGGAATTTATAAGTTCATCTTAGAGGGTTTTTTAAAGTTTATAGTGCGTTATATTAATTTTTTTTATTGAGATTATAAGATTTTAATTTAATTCATAGCTCAAATTATTATCAACCATTTTTATAAATAATGTTGGTAATAATAATAATAATTTTAATAAAATATTTATATTATCGTTGAAATCCTGAAAATATATAAATAATTGCAATTATAATTACAAGGTACCAACCTATTCTGTAGTTAATCAAAAATTCAAAATAATGTACCTACTTATAGTTGTACGTACCTAATCGAAATAATAGAATTCATCCATACGATCATATTATAAAATAAATATATAGGTACATTTTGAAGTGCTTATAAATAAAATATGAATTAATTTTTATATTTTATTATTATTTTTTTTTTCGTACATTATTTAAACTTCAAGGTATCTTGTGTATACACTAAACGTTACATGTAATTATTTTACATGCTAATAATACTGAGATTTCTAATAATAAAGTTCTGTTTGTGATTTTCAGCTAGGAAAAAAATTAATAATGGAACTGTATGCTATCAAGCAACTGCTACATTAAAACCGGTAGAATATGGAACACTATGTCAAAACACTATGGGTTGTAATAATGAAATTCAAATATCGCTAATGCCCGATTTGTCAGGTAATATAATGATTAAATAATTTTAAATAACAATTAATAATTTATAACTTTTAATGGTTTTAGAGAATTTATCTAATGAGGAACTTGTGTGGGAAGAAATTATGAAAATCAAAACTATGCCAATTAGCATGGCGCATAAGAAAGAATTAAAAGCAAAACTAAAAGTAAGTTTTATGTTTAACACGTGTAAAACCGTAATAATTATTAGTATTACTACTGTAAATATTGATAATAGTATATACTTAAATATTTATACTTTCTTTATAGAGTGCAGATGCTTTTAGACTCCAAGGTTTCCAGCAGCTCAAGTGGCAAAAGCGAAAAATGTGTAATTGCATGAAAAGCAAGTGGTTAGAGTTTTATAATAAATTCAATTTATGGAGTTCGAGTTTGAAAAAAATTGAAGGTCACTGTGGTGCAGGTGTAGTGGAATTCTTTCTTTTTATAAAATTGTTAATTTTTTTAAATGCTTTTACAATGGTTGTGGTTTTTATTATATTGATATTTCCTTCAGTTTATTGGGTAGAATTAAAAGAAGGTACCGCACCAGACCTCTGGAACGAATGTGGTTCGAGTAATGAGAGTGCCTCAATTGAATGTTGTAGTGCTATTTATGAGAACACTACTAGGATAGCTAAACCTCGAGTAAATATGCATTATATTATGGATATTATTCAAGGTACGGGTTGGGTTGAAACGACGCCTATGTATTATAGTTACTATCCAAATCAGCAGTTTAGTGTTGGCAAATTATTCACTTATCGTGTACCGTTAGCATACATCGTTTCTACTATTAGTTATTTTATTTTATTTTTCTTGATTATTGTTAGGAAATCAATTAAAGGATTTAAACAAAGAATGGTAGAAACACAAGTACAATATTATTTGTACTCTAATAGCATTTTCATTGGATGGGACTTTTGTATTAACAATAAAATATCGGCCATGTTAAAGCAAAAGGCAATATTCAATGAGCTGCGTTCGTTTTTGATTGCCGATAGACCGAAATTCGAAAATAGGAATCGCAGTAAACAAATTAACATTGTAATAATTAGGTTGCTCATTTCATTTTTAGTAATTGCGCTAATCGGATCTGCTTGTTTCTCGATTTATATGATTTTTTATTACTCTATAAAGTTGTTGCAGCGTGACCAAACATTCACGTGGGCATTTTTGTTGGAATTTGCGACACCGGTAGCGATAACTTTTTACAACATAGTGTTGCCGATTATCTTTGATATTTTTTTGAAGTTTGAAAATCGTTCCATGTATCAAGAAACCCGATTATGTATATTGAGAATAATATGTGTGAGATTATCGTTGTTGGTTGTATTGTTGGGTTCAATTTATAAGTTGATTAACTGCGTACGGGAAAAATCTCAGTGTGCGAGTGCATTATGCAGTTCTCCCCTCTGCTGGGAGACCTACGTCGGTAAAATAATGTATAAGCTTCTTATTGTTGACGTCGCCTGTAAAATCGGAATTACCATTTTGATTAGTTGTCCCCGGAGCATACTTGTTAGACATTTTAAAAGTAATTTTTTCCAAGTGATGTGCAAGCAAGAACTTAATTTAGCGAAACATGTATTGGACGTTATCTACATTCAAATAATCGTATGGTTAGGTAGTTTCTATGTCGCTTTGCTACCAGTTCTCGGATTGGTATCGATGGTGATAATGTTTTATATAAAACGATTTTCTTGTATCGTTAACTATAGCCTAGCTCAAAAGGTATACAGTCCGTCGCGAGCACATACAATGATCATGTCCATGTTACTCATATCTTACGTCCTATGTGTGACTACGTGGCTAACGGCTGTATCAAAAATAACGCCATCTAGGTCATGCGGTCCGTTCAAAGGACTACCGTCTGTTTGGAGGGTTCTGATTGATTTCATACACACTATACCTTCGTGGACGATTACTTGTTACGAAATACTGTTTAGCTTAAACTTCGTAGTCCCGTTGATTTTCATACTCTCGTGCATTGTCTACTATTATCACACCGTTATGAGATCCAATAAAAAAATGATTATGGTTCTACGCAAGCAGCTTGTACTTGAAGGACACGACAAACAGTTTCTGTTGAACCGGTTAAGTGCATTTATTAAGCAACAAGACAGACGTCGAAAAGCAACCGAAAATAACGGTGAAATTGATGTATTGCTTTCTTGATTTACACAAAATATAGGTAGGTAATCGATAATCGTATCAGGAAAACTGGTGATTTTTTAGGGTGCTCGTATGTTATTATTGTAATTGGTCAATGGTATTTTATTATTATTATTATTATTATTTTGTAAATTTGAACTGCTTAAGTTTAGAAACGGTTTATTTAACAGTTACCGAAAATATGTATACCTACCCGACATTAGTACTTACATACTTTGTTTCTACCGAATAGTGAAATGTAATATAGGTACCTATCTGTTTTAACCTTAGTACGTTATTGCTTAGGTTTGATATTTAGTTTGTTTATTATTTAATTACTTCCGTTAAAATATGAATTTTCAATATTATTGCATAAATAATTGTATTTGAATAATTTAATTTGATACACATTTAATATTATACTACATTATACATGACTATATTATGTACTTACTTAATATTCTGTCTTGTAAACAATATTATGTTAATTTCGTATCATATAAAAGAGATATATCAAAATAATTAAAAAATATTTCAATATATTTTAATATTTTAATGTATTAAATATTATAAATATGTAAAATCTATAAATCTTATTATCATATTAATAGTATAAACTATTCAGTTCAAACAAGATAAACCATTAAAGTGATCTCTGTGAGAGTTACACAATTTAAACTCAAAAAATTATGTAAATAAAATGTACCTATATTTATATTATAGCATAAATTATAATACTTAATACCTAATTGTATTTTCAATTATATTCATGTTAAGGTATTAAACAATATTACAATGTTTATTTTTAAGTCTTAATCTAAATTTACATATTATAAAATTTTGGGTGATATTTTTTGGACTGTCTTCCTTATACATTTTCTTTTGTGTTTATTATTAATATTTTTGTCAGACAAATTTTTTTTTTTACTATAATTTTTATAAATAATACTTCAAATGTATATATTAATTAAACAATATATACCCACAAACACACACATATATTATATATATACCTATATAAATATAATATACCAAATTATATTTGTATGATCAGAATTCCACGTTACAAATTGATTTTATTGCAGTACTCATATTTTTGGAAAATTATTTTTCTGATCACTTGATGTAATATGAAAATATAGTTATGTATGAAAAATGATTATTCAATATTCATAAATATATAATAATAAATATAGCTCTTTAGCTAATTAACAAATTAATTATGTTGTTTTATGATAGTGTTATATTGAGTTTTTTTTAATCTTTTTATTAAATACCTAACCTATGTTTTGTTTCATATATTAGTATTATTTTTAAATAATTAGTATACCTATTATATTATTATAAGATTTTCTATAAGGTACATAACATAATTCTACGACAATCAACTTTGGTAGTTACTAGTGATGAAAATGGCATAGCCAGGATATTGTCTTTTTTCTGAAGCAGGAGAGCAATAAATTATCTATGGGCATCATGGGTGTAGTGTGCATGGGGGCTATGGGGGCTATAGCCCCCCCCCAAAAAAAATTTAAGAATTTGACTAGAAATACCATGACAAATGATAGGTTTACAACTTGTCAATACTTCATATCAAAAGAGACTTATCACATGCAATAAAATTTGAAAACATACTCAATATTTTTTCAGAAAAACACAGATGAATATGTTTGATTTAATAATTACATTTTAATTGTTTTATCTTTTATATATTGTAAAATAAAATTCCAGGTTAAGAAGAAGTCAAATATAAATTGTTGTTTTTTTTTTAAGAAAATATTCTCTTTCTTTTTAATTTCAATTAAACGAAAGGAGTTTTTTAAATGGTATATTTTTCTAGTTCTATATAGCCCCCAGTGCCTCCACATATAATGATGGGCATAATTAGAATCCTTCATAAGTTTATTGTGCTAATACTATTTATGATTAAAGATATAATTTTGAAGCAACCTTTATATAAAATAATACAATGTATGGTTATACATTGAGTTTACAGTTGTACATTTACATAAGTTCATGTATCATAAAAACATTTTTATATTTACCTAAGATTATATAATTTTACTTATGGTACTTATTCTCTTTCAGTGTTGGAATTAAGATTATGATAGTTTAAGGTGAATGTCAACACTTTTATAATTTGAAGTCATAGTAAATACAGCCAATACAGGTACCTATTATAGTACTATAATAAGTCTATGAATATAATATCATTATTATAGTTGTTGACACAAAAACTGGTCAAAATTTCATTTGAATATATTTTTGTAAAAATGTGAATACTTGAATACAAAAGTATTTTTCAACTAAATTTGAGTCAATTTAATCATGGAATAGTAATATGGTAAGTGAAATAAGAAATATAAGTAAATATGACACATTATTTTTTATAACATTTTATACATTTTATAATAAGGTTTAAAATAGTATTATACAATAGGTACTGTTTTCCCTCTTTTGAAAAACCAGATTAATAGTCATGTGGTCAAATATAAAGCAAAATTAACCATCCACTTATTAATATACTGGTGATTTTTTTGATTTTATTTCATGTATTATAATAATATTTAATTTTTTATAGTATAAACTTATAGGAACCTTGCAATTTTGTAGACCAGTGATTCCCAACCTTTTTGGTACTACAGACCACTTGGACAATTTTCAATACATCACAGAACACCTCAATTTTATATCTTATATTTTTGATAAATAAGAATCAATTTTTTCACACATTTTAGAATTTAGATTATGAATAAATAAAAAACAATGAAATTCCTTATAACAGGCTTAATAATGTTTATAATTTACTATTTTTTATTTAAGTAAATTAACAATTCAATGCAAATTACTATTCTAAAAAAATGTACATCTGCAGATATTATCTAATCTTAACGTATAAACAAGATTACATTACCGGTACAAATCAGTGGTAGTGCCAGGATTTTTTGCTAGGTAGGGGCAATGTGAGGCCAACAATTATAAGTTAGCCACTGAAAATGAGATTTCAACAAAAAAATTAATAGGTATATAATAAAAAAAAAACAATTACAATTAGCTAATTGCTATATTTAAAAACTTTAAATGATTACACACTATAACAAAACTAGGTACTTTAAAATAATTCTATGATTGCTATGTGCATTTACGAACTTATTTATTATTTCATCAATGTCTAGTGACTTAACTTCACGTTTTTCAATAGTTATATGATGCTTAAATTTGTAAGGTTATTATCTAATAAACTATTTCTTATAAAACTTTTTACGCCTTTATTTAGAAGTATAACTGAGATCAGTAGTAGGGCCACAGGTAGGGCCCGGCATTTTCAGGTAGGGCCATGGCCCTACATGGCCCGTCTCTGGCACCGCCACTGGTACAAATAATAACATAAATTTCACTGTATAATATACATTTATAAATAAACAACCCATTATACAAAATTGTCAGTATTTGTGTTGTGTCAAAGGAAAATTAAATATTTAAAATATTTTTAAATTTTGTAAGTATGGCTTGCAGACCACCTAACTATGTCTCAAGGACCACCAGTGGTCCAAGTAGACAAAGTACATTAGCAAGTTTTTCATTAAAAAAAAAATATTGCCAGTACAATATAAGTTAAAAATTTAAATTTAAGAACTATAACCAATAATAAATTTTTCAAAATAGTAATACAAAAATATTAAACAGATTTAATATTGGATAAAGTATTTATTAATTATTATAACAATATAATCTGATAACTTTTACAAATTCTAAAATTTAATATATTAATTATACTTAGGTAGGTATGTGCTTAAAATGTATACCATAACCATAATCCTCCATAGTATATTTCAACTTAGGCTCAATTAAGTGGGGGATTGGGGGTCTTAGCCCCCCAAGTGTTATTATTATTTTAGATATTATCAATGTTGCATATTCCATAAACAAAATATACAAACATTGCATATTTTGTTCTAGCCCCCCTTCACAAAAAAAAAAATTGTCCCTAGTTACGCCTATGTATTTCAATCCTATTATTTTTTTTATAGAATATAGCTACATTAAAATTATTATGTATACCAAAATTAATAACTCTATAACTACTTGTTCAAATTTTTATTTAGGTACCTATACTAACATTTAAAAAAAATTCTTTTACTCAACAATTATTATAAAAAGGTTAATTCTTATTTGAAAAGAAAAAGATTTTATAGCCACAAGACCTTAAGTTATATACAAATCTAAGCATTTTAAAATATGAACTTAAAGTTATAATACCTTGAAATTATGAAGGAAACATATTTTAATAAATTGTAATAATCATTGAAATGATGAGTGTTATTAGATAAAACAATTACTCAAGATCACAATATTATGATGTTAATTTTTTAATTGTTTTATACAAATTAACTTTTTAGTTTTCTCAATTAAATAACATAATTGTATGATAAATTATACATTGTTTTCAACTTAAATATTAAATAAGTAGGTACCTAATACTTAAATATCAAAAATAAGTTAATATTTTTTAAATTGTTTAATGTATACCTATGTATTATATTAAATTATATTAACTATAGATATTATATAAGGTGTATAATGATTTTTTATGATAATTGATTTAACATTTGGTTTAAGTACCTACCTAGTTTAAATAATAAATACTTATAATAGTAGAGAGGAAACACTAAAATTGAGTGTATATATATTATACAATAAACACTTTAGTACTGTGACAATAAGTAATTTGTAACTTTTTTAAATTATGTGTTTATAATAATATACCAATTATATTAGGTAGGTACCTACTCTGATACTTCATAGTTTTTAATAATGTACCTACCTACATATTATATTATATATCATGTAGGTAATGATTTTTTGAGAATGTTCAACTGGGTGATTAGACTTACCGAATGTACCTATTTAAAATAAATACTTACAGTAAAATGCAATCAAGAGTAATTACATCAAGTTAGACCGAATGCTGAAAAATTACAACGATGTTCCATTTGCAAGACGACAGTGGTAATACCTACTTAATTATAATTTGCATTCTCGACGAATTGTTTGAACTTTAAATTTCGAAATAGACATAGTATTAAAAGTCGAGTCCGAGTGTACCAAACGACTCCAGTCTCCGAGCACCAACTATGAGTGTTTTCAATTTTGTGAATACCCAAGTATAATACAAAAATATGACATCGATGTGTAGAAATAAAAAGTAACGATTGTACGTTTAGTTTTCTCACTGAAATGTTCACCACGAATTCAAATACGACGCGAACATCGTGGAAACGGATTTGTTTTCTGTTCGAACAGCGAGTACTCGACAGTCGTACATTACGTCACTATCGAATAAAATAATTTAATAATAATAATTATTAATGTTAATAATTGTTAAAATAAATCCGCTCGCGAATGAGTCGAATGCGAGAACCGTAGCGCGCCGCGACGGTCGCGTCGACTCGCCTCCACCGAACGATCGAACGGCTTCGAACGGTCATCATCGATGCCGACAGATGGCGTTGGATAAACGCCGACGTATCGATGGCCCGTCGAAAGCGCATCGTTGGCTTCCGTTCGGGAACTTTCGTCCCGGCCGTCCGCTGCACCGCGTGCCGATACGGTTGTTCACGACTCGTCGGTCGGCCTAGGCCGTTGGCCACCGCCCGCCGACCACCTTCAAACGTCAGAGCGGCCGTGTCCAAAACGCAAGACTGGTGTTGGTCCACAGACCGTTAATGCTTAAATACCCTGACGACGCGTCCCATCGTCGCATCAGTAGTGGTTACAACTTAACCATTACATTTCATATGATGAAGCGACTTTATGATCTTTTGATTTGATTAATCGTGTCGCGCCAATGAGAACTTCTCCAGAGGATCTCATTGGAATTCTGATGCCACTCCAACTACTGATGCCAGTTATTAATATTAATAAATTTTTTTTTATATTTATTTAAACATTTAATATAATATATATATAGGTATATTATAATATATTTGTATGAACATAATTCCTATTGAGCGTACCAAGTTGTAGAAATAATTAAACATTGACGAATAAAAACTATAAAAAACTATAAAAATAATTATGTAAAATATAGTTTTTGCTGCACACGACGTTCGCCGTTCACTCCGGTTCACTGTTTTTATTTGATTTTGCACCATCGTACTAAATGATTAATTCCCTAGTGAATGTTTTTTAAATTAAAAATGATATAAAATGAAGCAGAGTCTAGAACCCGGAGGTTCAAATATTTTGAAACAAAGCAGTATCATCACCCATAACACTACCTACCTAACGTTACAAAATACAGAATCTAATTAATTATTAGGTATACGTGTAGGTAACAATAATCATTATTATTCGTGTTCATATATTTCATTCGATTTTAAGCGGATCGATGTACGTTTCTGTTACACACTGCTTTGTGACGTGTGTCTTTTAAATCTATATAAATATATATATTTTTTTTTTCACTCGCCTTTAAAATACTTAATACACTCAACAAACGCTCGAAACTGAGTAAATTACTGTATACCTATTTAACCAAAAAAATAATACCATAAAATAAATGTAATTGTTATAAAATTTATCACAGGACACCACACCCGCACGTGTTGTCTCTGTCTTATACACGCGTAACATAATAAAAAACTTTTTGTGCGGTACTCTCTCGATATTTTTATCAGAGTGACCAAAATTATAAATCGTATTGGAAAGAATTTTAACTGTGTAGTACCGTTTTAAATTTTTTTTGATAGTAGTGGCCACAGAGCCGGATTTAGGATTTTTAGGCCCCTAAGCTCAATTGTGGTGTGGGCCCTACCAGAGGGTTTTTAGAAAATAGAAAGGGAAAAATACTGTATAG
>VUJU01001174.1:17646-65813 GCA_009835225.1 Aphis craccivora
GGAGCTATTTTTTTTTTTATTTAGTTGTGTGATGTGTGGTGAGGGCCTTGTTGTGGTGCGGGCCCATAGGCTGCAGCCTATATAGCCTGCGCTTAAATCCGGCCCTGAGTGGCCAATAATTTTTTTATAATTAAATGAAAAAAACTTGAAGTTCTCAAACCGATAACTTTAATTGTATTCATGTTATCAACAAAATTAAAACACCAACGACACAAATTAAGTTCTTCCCGATGTAATTTAAAACTTTAGTAATTCTAATGTAAATATCGAGGGGGTAGGTAAAATACACAGTTTTGACTGTATTACGCTTGTAAGTATAGGACAAAGACTATACAAACACGGGTATGACGTCCTCTTAACTATCCTTAAAAAGTTAAAAGTATAGGCTGACAGACTGTTTCAGCACACAATCTGTTTTTATGTTCAATGATGTATTATTGAATTCTAATTTAATACATTCATTATAGTGAGTTTTTTATTAAAGAATTTACTATATTATATATTGTATACTCTACACCAGTGGTGGCCAAACTTTTTTTTAACTCGGGCCATAAAAAAAAAATTTTTACCGCGAGCCATAAAATTTTTTTTTACTTTAAGTCATCAGAATTTTAGGTATAGGTATATAATTTTAGTAGATAAAATTGTTCGCGCAACGAGCACAGTAATATTACTATATGTTGTATTACTATATATTGCTATACTACTAATATAATTGTAGTATTGTAGTTTCTACAGCCATGGTGATAGTATGAAAATAAGATAAGATACGGTAATGCTATTTATATTGTTAAATTACATTGTAACAACAAAAACGCTACGATATGGCGATACGAGATTAAATATGAAGAATGTATACTGTATATTTTTAATTTTTTTTTTTTTACGTAAATGTAAAATATTATACTTCTTTCGCGGGCCTGATATTAAATGATGGCGGGCCAGAGTTGGCCCGCGGGCCATAGTTTGGCTACCACTGCTCTAAACAAACTACGGGAAGCGATTTGAAGATAATATTATGTATTATTTCCAATATTTCTGTTAGACTTATCATCAATGATCAATCAACATAATAATCAGGACTTTGGATTTAGGAGGGTACATTAATATATATACATATGTATTAATTTAATAAGTTTAATACAAAAATAATAATGTAAAATTATTTTACTGTAAAAACATAAAAATAGCGTATCTTATTTTTCTACACAATTTATGTTAGTTGGTAGATAGTATAAAAGTTTAAAAAGCTTGAACTATTAAATAAATAAATTATAATAAAAAAGTTGGAATTTTAATATCAATTTTAAACTGTTATTAAGAAATACAAGGTACTTATATGTTATATTCAATACATATACTTATATTTATTATTATTAATAACCTATATCTATATATTTATTTTATGTCATCATGATTACTGCAGTAAGCATAAAATTAAAAAAAAAATAATAATAAAATATATTAATGTAGAATATAAGTCTTGAACTATTATTGACATTGGTATCTATTTTGTGTTTTTATCATATTACAATCATGTGAATATTGTGAATGAAAAATAAGATATTATGCTTAATAGTTAATATTGTATAGGTACCTATAATGGTAACCAGACCCACTATATGTTTTGTAGAATAGTACTTTTTTTATGCATTTCCTAGTATCTTTAATGTATTGTCAAGTAGGTACATGAAATTGTATTCTTTTTTTAAAAATTATTATGAGCTAATACATGCTTATGATTTTTTATAATTTGGTTAGGTATTAATTTATATTTTATGGTTCGACCTAGCCACCTAACGCAGTCTGATAGAAATAGAATAGATTGTTATAGGATGATTAAATAATAATTTATAATAGGTAATCAACTTGGTACAGTTTTATCACTTGTCAAGAAGTTTCTCAGGCTTTTTCAATGAAACACATATATATACATACAATTATGAGTTTACTACCAAAAAACAAATACTATAGGACATAGTTGTATAGAATTTGTTGAAAGTGAAGCAATAGCGAATAGTGACAATAAAATAATCATTAATAAATATGAACTGAAAAGTGCTAAATGCAATTTTTCTGTAATAGATAGGTAATTATTATTTGTTATTAGTATTTGAAATAGTTGTACAGTTCTTATCTTATGCGTGTTGGTGGTAAATCCGTAGTACAATAATTAATTCTATGCATGAAATAACCACCAAATACAGTTAATATTGTACCTAGAGTTGTAAATTTTCATCAAAATTAATTTATTTAAAAATTTTCAATAATCCTGAAAATGTTGAAAAAATTTTTTCATTTAGATTTTTTAATTACAGACAATTTGTAGTTTGTACTCGTACATTTATACCCCAAAACTTAAAACTTACTACTTACTTAAAAATATATAAATACTAACTGTTTAATACATTTTACTTACTTAAAAAATAAAAATAAAATCTGTTTAGTGTATTTTATTAATTAAAATGTTCCAGTAAATGCCACCAAACAATAACTTGTAATAACTAAAAATTAAAAAAAAAAATGTCATTATAATATAACCTTTTTATTCAGTTTTTATACATGTATTATCACATCTAATTAGTAATTACCGAAAATATTTATGATTTAAGTTTTAAAACAATAGTACCGATGTCCGATGGACACGAAACTGAACATATTTCATACACTTAAGTGTTTTACATATTAATAAATAATACATAGTTTTTTATATATATATGTATAAAAAATCAATAAATAATTAAAAGAAAATATAGTTACATTTTTTAAATAATTCTAAATATTTCATTTTTATTATTTGCATATTGTCTGACTTGAAATAGGCAAATGTCTAAATACTCTAAATGTCTAGGTGGATAGTGAAATTGCATAAAAATCAAATTCTTTGACTATACATATATGCCTAGGCATTTAGTAAAATGCCTGATTTGACTATATTATGTCTATTACGACAATTTCATATGTTACCTACCACTATATTGACATTTCAGCCTATCGGTACCTGATACATTGATGTTCGAATTAATTTTTATTTTAAACAATAATCATTATCCGTGTCGATTACAACTTATAACTTACTATGTACGAGTACCTATTCTACCAAGTACCAATAATGTGTCAGTGTGTCATCACAACGTTGTTAGACCAAAAGTCATCGCAAAGATAACAGTGGAAAAAAAAAGAAAAAAGGTCATAAATTCGTTACTATTCTGAGTATTCATTAGTTTGTATGTACATTACAGAATTTCATTTTTCTTTTCATTTTTACATAGCCTAAATATTTCTAATTGAATAGGAACGACGTCCAATCCATGGACTTGTCGATTCACAATTTAACTATCAACTCATCACTAACTGTTTATTTAAAATTATATTTTTTGAAAAGTATTTACATAAATAATCAATATAGTAGGCAATAAGGAAATGTTAGGCAGCTAAATAATTTATTGAATATTATTTGCTAGATGCGTTATTATTTATTTTATTAGTTTATTGCCACATCATAAAAGTTCACGGTTGCTGTTATTTTGAATAATGAAAATCTTCAAAAAACCATAAGGTAGTTATTTATAATGTAATACACAATAAGTCATTATGGGATTGCAATATTTTGATATATTATTTATGTTTTGCTAGTATACAATTCTATACACCTATCTATTTCTAACAATAAGCTATTGCCTATACAAATACTGGTGTTTGAAAAATATACACAGTGATAGCTTAAAAAGCATAAACCATTTAATACTGAGAAATGTGTACTGACGTCTGAAATTCCCTCTTACTCACATTTCTAAACATTAAAAACTAATACGTTTTTAATAACAAATAATAACTTATTATATGCTATGATAAAGAACGTCTTACGTTGTCTTTACAATATTATGTTTTCAATCAAAATACATAGTATATGTATTTTGCGCCACAGTGGAATTCAACGTATAAATATAGGTAGTCTTTATTAAATCTTATATTATACTCGACCATCGGACATTTAAGTCACCATATGGCATGTGTTTTAATGAAAATAAAGTAAATGTATAAGACTGAAGTGTATGGTGTTATTAATTTTTGATCAACAATACGCGTAAATAATTGAATTTACGGTGGAAAAATGTGATTACACCCATCCGTCACGTATGATAATTATGTTATGTTTCTACGAGACGATGTCAATATGCTAGACTTGGTGAAAAAATGCCATTTGGGAAATATGCTAGTAATAAAGTGCAGTAAATGTTTTGGGAATTGCTGCACGGTAATAATAATGAAATATAACACAATTTAGAACATGCGTGATACCGTCTATAGCTCTATGGATTTAAAATAATCGCGAAAAGGTACTATAAAAGGAGCCCGGTCATCGCAACACGCCAACAAGTCACTCGAGTTCTCGACAAGACAACATATTCGCTCTTCAGAACTAAACAGTGAGTATTTATCTTATTTCTTATAAATATTTCTTTGCGAACAAAAGCGTAGAAAAAGTTTTATCAATTTTGAATGTACCTAAGTTTAAAATACGTTTGTATAATAAATGTAGGTACTCTGTAGATTTTGTTCTATGATATTTAGTTTGTATAAGTTATTACCTCATTCTTGATGTTAGAATAATAATAAGAAATAAAACTTCTGCTATAAAGTAATTTTGTAACGATATGTATGATGACCACATTCCCATACTCGTTTTAGATTTTGTGGTCGTTGGAATGTGAATTTATACATTTTACAAAACAAAATAAGAATTAAGAAACATTCATTTTTTGGTTAAAACACTTATATAAATTCTTTACTTATTTTTATTTAATAAATTAGTAAAATTTATATTGCTTGTTTGCTAATTTATTAAACAGCGTTTAATTAAACCTAAAAAATATATTCATATCAATAGCATTATTTTTAAATTAAATGAACTATGTACAAGCAAATTTAATTTTAAAATAATCACAATAATTTGTTAATTTTACTTTTGTAATAATTTTATTTTATTAGTATGATGGAGAAACAGTAAAAAACAGTACGCTACATTGTTATGGTTTTATAACATATTATTTTAAAACAATAACAATAGTAGGTACATCAATTTCATTAATAATTTGGTATTTTCTATATCCGTAATGTCTGCATGAGTGTTTATAGAATGCAAAAATAAAATTTGTACAATATTAATGATTAATGATAATATTTTTAATTTTTATCCACTATATCAAGGAATATTATTTTCTGAAATTTAATGTGTTGAAAATTGTTTAGAATATTCATCTGAGAATTAAAGTCACTTTCAAAAACACAGAATTCTTAGAAATAATTATTCGCAGTAGGTATTTCAAGTACCGATTGAATGCACTCATTGATTAAGTGCCCTAAATAAAAATCCGGGTAATTTACCGTATATGTTTAGCATATAAATAATGATTAACAATAATATAGCCGTATAAAAATTAATTTAAAATTGTATATTGTTGTAAGATAATTAATGTTTAATTAAAATTGTTCATATACATATGATGATAATATTTTATATTTATATATAAATTGTGTTAAAACGTATATGTCAAAATACGACCAAAAGTAACCAGTAAATATTTATTCAAAAGATTTTCTACTTATTAAATTATAATATAAATATAAATTGAACTATATTTTTGAAATATCTACTTAATTGTTCATAAAAATAGTCCATAATAAAAATTAGGGTACCTACCATTGTTACGTCTGATCTATATAGCAATGATGGTTATTTATAATGGGCAAAATTAGGATAAATAAGTGTCGACATTAAACAATCATATCTTCTACCAAAAACAATAGGACAAAATTACGATATAAATATTAAAATACCTAATACAGTGATCAATTGTTAACTCTCTGTTAGAGTGATAGGTTCGTAAAATTATTACGTGTTTTTTTCTGCCTTATACGTGCTTTTAAAAACGTCTTTAACAATGAGTTTTTTGTATAAACATATCATAAGTGACAAAATTAAATTTACAAATTGTTTAATTATTTAAATAAACATATCAACAAAAACCGATAAGTAAATCACACGTAACAACGATAACTGATAGATTAGACGTAACAATAATGGTGCCAAAAAAGTTCATGCTGTTTCAACAACTTTTTTATCATGTTAAATAGTAAAATAACTAAAAAAATATTACACATTTAAAAACCGTATAAATATTATCATTTTTTAAAAGTAATAATTTATAATGAGTAATAAGTTATAACCAATCTGGGTTAGGTAACTGTAATGTTATTTTTTTTAAATATTTTCGTAATAACGCAACAAAAAACAACTGCAATAATATAAGTTTTCCCGTTAAATTCTTTGAACTAATGTTTAAATATAAATTTTAATTTTAAAAATCGTTTAAATAGTTGGTTGCTCATAAAAAATTATAATAATATAAAATACGTGACATTTTCAGCTTAAAGAAACGCCGCCTAACTTCAACATGAACTTCAAGTGTACAGTAGCCGTTTTCCTGTTGATGGTAGTGTTGATGTTTGCCACGGACTCCACAAACGGGTTCAGAAAACCGCCTTTCAATGGTAGCATCTTCGGAAAGCGAACAATTTCTTATCCGGGTACGTTGCACAGTATTCGTTTAACATCTAACGTTGTCCCTTCTAAAATTAAGTTGTGAAGCAAAAAACATTAAAAATATTTAAAATTCAATATACTGTGCGTTTATACGACGATAAGGATTTAGAATTTGTTTATTTTCATCACTATATCCACCGTGTACCTATATCGAATGCGACCTCAGCGTATTTTCAATCTACAAAGATTGTTCATTAAAATACCAACAAAATGATTATATTAAAATATAGGTAGTTTTTTTTTATGATGACAAATTTTTTGAAAAAAAAATCGCAAACTGTAAACATTTCAGATGTAGCTTAACATTAATGTAACGAACATTTTTAAAATTTTTCAAATTGTTGTTTGATAGTCAACGTGAAATCTTACTATGTCGGAATTACAAAAAATTCCTAAACAGTAGAAAATTTACTGAAACTAAAAACTGTATAGCCTAAATTAATCTTAACTTATACGACCAACCATACTGACGTTAGGTTAACTATTATACCTACCTAATGAGTAAACTTATTTTTTTTTTAAAAATAAGTGTCTATAGCTACCCCTTATTAATTGAAATTCTCGATATTATAAAATGATTATAAAAAAATGGCCAGAGAATAAAATAAATAAATATAATAATGTGATATATTATATTATATAGTGTAAATCATTAGCATTAGTAATTTACTGTATTATGCATGTGTATTTTTCTGCAGAATATGAAAATCCTGGAAAAACTATTTACACCATGTGCGAGATCGCGTCGGATGCGTGCCAGAATTGGTTCCCTGCAACCGTAGAAAAGAAATGAAGAGCCCGCGCCATCATCTAGTAGAAAACAAGACGTCAACTTGCGACGTTTCAAATTCAGTAGGAATTCATAGAAAATATGTAGTTGAATGAACCGTGTTTTTTGAATTTTTTTCTAATAAAATGCTTGTCTGATATAAATCACATAAGGTGTTTTAGATTATTTTTATTTTTCTTCCTTTTCAAAATAGCCTTTGTTTAGTGTGGTCCGTAAAAGATAGATTCCAAGTTTTTCTGACTTCCCTCGATCCAAAGCTCATCACACTTAGTATTATTCCAGTGAAATTTCTAATTCGGATTAAGACACAAAATGCGAGATTGGAAGTGAACCGTATGCGTGATTGTTTCACTAAAATAATATATATTTTTAGAAATGTCTTAAATTATATATATATCAATGATAATCTTTACGGATAATATTGACTAGGTTTTTAGACGAAAACGTAACTTACCTTAGTATATTTTCAATTTTGTCTAACTATACAGATTTGAAAATTCATATATTAAATTTAAATTCGTTATGAAGTTTATTTGAGATTGACTTGAGATTATGCCACTAATCTCGATTTTTATTTGAAACTATTTTTGATTTTATAAAATGTTAACATTATTAATTAAAAACTTTAAAATAGTGATAAAAATTGATATGATTGATGTCAATATTAATAAATTTCATAACGAATTTAAATATTATATATTATTATGTTTACAATTTTCTTTTCCAATATTATTAGCTTTATTGTTTGTAGATGATATGGAAAACAAGTACATACTTCAATAAAACATATTGTTTATCGATCACAGTTTGGTGACACTGAGATATTGTCGACAATCACTAATTACACTATCTCTACATTAAAGTGGTATACACTATAAAAAATAATCATGCAAGATGATCATTGATCATTTACTACACACGCGCTGAAGTAATTGCCTATACTGAACTCCTTTAAAAACGATCCGTATTGAATCCCCGGTTATGATAATTTTCAATCTATCGATCAAACTCTAATATTTTCTTACACAATACGAATATTTGAACACTATTCAATCAATTCGAACACCGAATTTTTAAACGAATGACCTTTCATTTATCACTAGGGTAGAGGACTTGAAGCATTTGCATATTCGTTTTACTGGATAATACAAATATCAGAGTAAGAAATACATACGTTTTTATGCTAAGACGAAGTTGGTTTTGTTATTTTATTTTCCATATAAATGCATAGTTTGAGGTATTTTTGTTTTTAGAGCATATTTGTTCTGTTTTATACTTTTTGACGAATATATGTCAATAAGTTAATTATTTTATAAATATTTTCTCCGTCAACGTTAGGTTTAAACTGTTTTTAAAAACATCAAAATATATTCAATACTGATTTATTACCTACTTAAAATCACTTAAACTTAAATTAATATACGCTATACACTTATACTGAACTATTATATAATAAAAAAATTAGTTATATTAAATTTTTTTTTTTTTAATGAACCTTTACTACATGGCTTTATTGGAAATTGATACATTATATTTACATATTTATATTACATATTTTATATAAAAAAAAAATAGATGAATTTTTGTCCTCGAATTTATGAGATTCACAGGTACCTACATAATAAATTATATTATAATCTTCAATTGAATGCCATAATATTACACACCTCAACAGACCTAATATAAAATAGTATATCACGGTATTAGTATTTAATATTTAATTAATTTTTAAATTATATTATACACTTTAATACTCAACTTATTATCAATATATTATATAAATATATTGATATACTTTGTCAGATAATTAGTGGTGAAACTATAAAATTACATTATACGGCATGTTGAATATTATATAAGTCATCGGGGACCCAGATAAGTATTAGATAAATCATAACCGCATTAGACTACAATCTTAAAAAGGCTGGTGTTCTGTATAAGGCGATTTTGATTCATCGTTTTCCGTAAGACCATACAAGGCGATCTTGTTCGGCGTATTCTGTCGAGTTTTATTCGTAAGTACAAAATTGTTCAGAGCATAGGTACATATTTTATTCCGTTTTCCATTTGTTTGTTTTTAATTCTTTGGTAGATTTTTGTTGTATATTATTCAAAACCGTCAGGTGGCACGAGCGACTATAGGCTTTTTGCTTTTCAGCACAACTTTTCTGCCAACAATATTACAAAACAAATGTAAGATCTTAATAATTGAAAAATATCTCAATTCCTTATTAATTATTATTTATTAGCTCATTATTAACGTCATAAACTCATAATATAAGATTTGTACAAATATTTAGAGTTAAGTACATGTCCAAAAACCATAAAGTAAATGATTTTAAAAGGTCATATTATATTAACGTTATACATTTACGGACTTGTAACGGTTGTATACTATTTGAATAATTAGTAATATCATGTGCTGACGAAGACCCAAAGACGATCGATGATCTGGTATAATAAAACGTGTTTAAGAAAAAGAATAACATTTTAAGCTCGATATCGTTTATTTAATAGATTTGTTTTTTCGTTCTACGATGTTTATTGACATATTGTTAATCGTTATACATCTTGCATCTTAAATCGTCCGTTTTATATACATAACTCAACTGATATCATCAATTCGTCATTCACTTACTGATCACGCTCGCCTTCTAGTGCTCAATCAAAGCATTTGAATAAGATAACTATTTGGCAATACAATTTAATTGTTTTCAGTAAATAAAAAATTTCGAATCCCAACTACCTAATATAACACTTTTTAAATTGCAATACGATTTAACTAAAATCGCTATTTTTCATTGAAATACCTGTACGGTTTCTTAAAAATTTGAACTTGAAATGTATATAAAAAATGTTACTTTTGTGTTTTTTAGATTTTTATGAGAAACCTTGTATTAAATGTTCAAACCTTATACGTATTGAAATTGAAAATTTTATTCATTTTTAATTACGAAATACATTGACTTCAGACGCGTATAAAAAAGAATTGCGCGTATGCTATTTTAGATATTTTTTAATCGCTGTAAGAACAATAAAACGTTAAATTTTAAAGTTCTCTTACTGACAAAACATTTTATAAAAAAAAAAAAAAACTAAACAATTCAGTAGTATAAATATTTGGTTAACATTTTAAGCGTTTACAGATTACGGTTATTCATTTTTGAATTACAACGATTAAAAACAAAATTGATTTTGTCAAAGACTAGTTTTCCGTATTTTTCGGGTTTCTTCATTTTATTGTTATTATTATTTTTTTTTTTTTATATAAAAATGAGTGTATTTATCTTTACTTTACTTCAAAGAACCAACTCGATATGATTTTCTACCATCAGAAACTACTCTCGAAGTCAAATGTCAGAGTTTTGTAACAAGTTCAAAAAAACATTTATATATATTAATTATCGTCTATCATAATTAATATATTTTATAGGTAATTATAGGTATTATATTTTAAAAAAATCACACTCACATCATTCCACTCAGAGTCTAAAACGTATTCCCTGTTCCAAACGACGTATCGTTTTAAATTCGGGTGATTACATTTTACACTTCTTATTGTTTTTATTATATTTATTTAGATTTACCTAACAATAATTATTATAATATGATTACTAAAGGTACATATTTTAAATCATATAATATAATATTATTATTATTACATTTTACGGTCGCGACGCGAGTGTGCCGGCGGAGCGATGAGAAACCGGCTGACAGCGAGCGTGGGGAGCGAGCGAAAAACCACCACAGGGTGGGAGTGAACGGAACCGCCGCCGCCGCCGCCGTCGTCCTCGGCAATCGGCATACGGTTCGAGAGCTCGCGCGCGCCAGTACACGTTGTTCCGGTTTCGGGTGCGTTTGCCGTGTGTGTGTCCCTCCCGCTCAGACCGACACAATACCATAAAACAAAATAAACAATTAATATACGCGTTTTGTACCGGCGACGGGCTGTCACTCCCTCTCACTGTCTCCCTCGTCCGCTTTGCCCAATACGACACCCATCACACGCGCCCTAACGGTGACGACGACTATGCGTACGCTGCACGCCGTCCCGGCGCACCCACAGCAGAAGCTCGTCCCGTCGTGACCAAACACTGTCCCGGACGCGCGAGCGCGAGTATTCACGCGACCAACAATATAGCCGAGCCGTCGTCCCCGACACAACGCGCCCCCCCCGTCCCGTCCCCGAGGGTTGATCCGCTGCTGAGCAGAAAACCGAGAAATCCCGTCGTGATGCGTCCCGCCGTGGTGTCACTCGGCCGACCGCCGTCGGTCCGGTCGCCGGCCACCGCCCTGTTGCTGTTGGCCGCGGTCGTGTTCCCGACCGCCGTCCTGTCCGTCGAGTCGTCCGCCGATTCTAAACGTGAGTATTTTTCCGTCTGATTACCACGACATGCAGTGACGATGTACAAAATAATTAGTTTTTATGTCGCTCGCTTATCGTTATATTATGTAGGTATGATAACGAGTGTACGAAGCCGTCCCCGTAGTGCTACGGGGGGGAGGGGGTTGGTGACACGCGTTTCAAAATTGAAGTCGGCCTCTTCGAAATATCGTATCTTTATGAAACTCCCATATGATGAGCTTCCATTTAAATATGTATTATTTTTGAGGACCATAATAATATGATCTTCTTTTTTAATTATGCGTAAATTCTATTTAACGAATTCCTCTACAATACGAATTATTTTTGTTCCCAATGAGACTTCGTTAAGTAGAAGTTTCACTGTGTTTTATATATTTTTTTGAACACCACGTGCAAGTTCGTCGGGAGTACTATATAAACACGCCTATATAACGATCAAAAGGTATATTTTTAAAAAACCAATATATATTTATCAGGAAATTCAAAATTAATTAATTCTTAATGTATAAAAGTGTCTGTCTGTGCAGTGTATTTTAACTTGATTTCTTCAATTCCGAATTACTACGGAGTAGGTGTGATTATAATTTTATGAAAATAGACAATTCAAAACCATGTAGGTAATAATTATTAACAGCACTGCGAAAGTTTAATGGAAAAAAAAAAACACTGTGATAGGAACATATTTATATGTTTTAATACGTCAAATTATACATAGGTAGGCGATGAAATATAAATAAGAATATAACTCGATATGTATCGGTTTTAAATTACTTTAGAATTATAAATGTATTAATAACAAATTCGTGATATTATAATATCGCGATGCGATGACTGATAAATATAATACCAAATATTATTATTGTGTATACTGTTATTATACGCCCCTGCAAAAAAAAATACGTCCTGTATATAAAGTATTATAATATTAATGCATTCAATTTTAGCAATATTTTAAAACGTTTAATAATATAATATATTATAACTGTCACACTCGTCCCGGCGATCAAGCGGTTTTTCAATGGTAATAATATTATATTTTATTATACCTCTATAATAATACTATTGTAAACAATTTTATTTTTTACCATCGTTAATGTCACCGTTTACACGCCATCGTCTTTACGTCCGTAAGTCCGTCGACTGTGTATACGCCACTTTTATTATTATTGTTATTCTATATAAATATATAATCTGCTGGGTTTATCCTATAACGATTTTTCCCCGTTGCCCAAAATGGGTCATGACTCGTTATACGCCTAATACTTTGTGATCTTTATGGATGAGGAGCTCAAGAAGGCGGATTAGAGACGACTTAACATCAATAAACGTTTTTTATTATTTTTTACAGGTATAATATTATAATGCCGTAGAATTAGGTATGAGAATATTGCAGGCATTGAAAAGCATTTTAAATGTATAATAAATTATAATTTATAATATTATAATGTATACCTACGAATATTTTATTTCAACAGACTATAAATCCGCAAATGGCGTAAACCACACATTTATTTCGATAGACTATTACGGCCCAATTATAATATTTAAAATCGTTATTTGCAGACATTTTTGGTAGTTAATTCGTTGCAGGGGACTGCAGCCTTTACGAAATTTAAGAAAAATTAATAAAATGCTTTCATTATTCTTCAAATGTATTACGTAAGACGTAATTTGTGTAAAAGATTTTGAAAAGAAAAAATGTCCCATAAGCTATAATCCTATACTCACCTCATCAGTATTCCAAATCAAACTTATGAATAAGTCTACAAATTTCATATAAAAAGTAAATCCTGAAAATTTACTTACAAATTATAAACATCAATTAAATTTTATTAAAAGGTAAAAATTATATAAATGTGCGTAAATAGTTGATGTAAAAAAAAAAAATTAAATTAAATTAAGCAAAAAATTACTTAATAAAAGTTTCAAAAATGTATTTGTTGATAATTAATTCAATTTAAGCATGTTAAGAAATCTACGTTTTATTGCTAATTATATACCTAGGGTACCTGTTTATATTATAACATTCATAACAAACTGTCAGCTGCTTCTACTCAAGCAACATCCTTGCTAAGCCATTGGTCGTGGCCCGTGGGTGCAGGTGATGTTTAGGAGTGTATGTCAATAAAAATGTGTGCATATTTTATAACCCACGATAACGATAATGTTGTATCAAACGAACAACATTTGAGTAAGTTTTTCTATACCAAACGTGTCGAAAAACGCGTTGTAAGATAAGCTATATATGACAATATATAAACTATTGTGGTTTGCTATGTATTAATGATCGATTTCTAGATCGCTGAAAAGCCAAAACGTGTAAACATTATTGAGGTGGGTTTAATGACAATATTATTGTAATGAACATCGAAGATGTAAAATAATGGAAGGCTATAATATATATGTATAATATATTATTGATGTGCATCGAAATGGTGATTGGACACGAAAGTTGCTATAAATCAGAACATTATACGAGTTCGATCCACGTGTCTACATTTTGGATTCGGTCAATTATTATTTATAATGTGAACGCGTTGATGAGATTTTATAAAACGAAAAATGTATGTCAACGTCGTTGTGGGGGTACCCGCTTCTACAAAAAAAAAGTATTTTTTTTTCACTATATACGTACTTGTTCCATCAAAAGTATACCTTTCCCTTTTCCATCGATACTTGTTTCTATTTCTACACTATTAAAAGCTATAATACTGCACTGAGTTTATATAAAAGACTAGGTACATTGAAAAACAGTCTACTATAAATTTAGTCAAATAACTTTTATATAATTATATCGAAAAATAATTAAGCTGCAACAATAACAACTCTGTACCGGTAAGTACTAAAGTCGTGCGTTGGTCGAATAATAATAATAATAAAAAAATTATAAGTAAATAATATTATTCTTTTTAAATATAGGCAACGATAGTAATTATGCAGAGTCAATTTGTATTAATATATAGGTAAATGTTCGTCGAACTCGTGACTTTGGTACCGGTACAAAGTTATAATATTATGGTAGGTAGCTATAAAATTATTTTGTTAAAATTTATAATATTATACGTTTTTCCGTGTCTATAAAGTACTGTTTCTTTAACCCTGTAGTCCGTGTTCTCGGAATTTTCTCGTTATTCACCCATCAAATGAAATAATATATTGCTTACGCACAAAACGGTTTCGCCAATTATCGTAATAAACTCATTTAAAAACCACCTAGACCTACAGTGTAATTGAATATTTTGGCAAAATATTCTCTTAACGCGATAACCACCAAATTTGACGCAGAAAACGGTAACAGAGTAATACTGTAATATTATATAGGTACTTTTAGTGGTCTTTCGGTGTATTACAATAATGATTGTTAAGCAGAGTTATTGCTGTTATAGCCGCGAAAAAAATGTGTTATACAGAGTACGGCCCTTATTCCACGGGCATGAACACGTTGGGCAATAGAATCCGTCATCCGAAACCGAGAAATAGTTATATTAGATTTTATTATCATGATAATAGAGTGGTTTCACTGATGACTTTATCCAATTACGATGCAAATATAATTATAATTACATAATGACGTTGACTAAAAAAAAAAAAAAAACATTAAAAACGGTGCAGTTGTTCGTGTTCATACAGCGAATATTATTATTGAGCGTTTTCATTACGTATCCCGATGTTATAAAGTTATAAAATTGATAAATACCTATTATGATGTGCGAAATAATTATTGCCGTATGTAATGCACTTAATTCCCAAACAGCCTATACGTTTGCAGCATGCAATAGGTACGTGAAAAACGTTTCCAATGGATCTAAACATGTTATTTTATACCTTATATCTAAATACAGTTAAATGTAAATATAAATTATTATAAATTTATAACCTGCAGTAAATTCATCAACATTTTGATTGGGTTTATTTTTAATCATCAGAAGAGGCGTTGTCGAGATCCGCAATATACGAGTATGACTGGCTGTATAGCAGGTAAAAAAACAGTTTCAGAACCGTTGACCCGTATGATGTAAACGTATTTTTCACATATAGCCACGAATTTTCCCCGCGGGAAAATCACGATGACACACGATAGCTTGTATTGGTGTATATCATACGATTATGGCAGTGTTGCAGTTTATTGATATCGGAACGGACGACACGCTTACCGTCAAACCGGAGGTAATGACCTATACACGTTTTGTGCGCCTGTGTTTCCAATTGAAAGTCTGATCGGTCGTATACAATAATAATAATACACCTGCAGTATAATATTATAGGTATATTATATGCCCGTGACAACGAGCGCGGTTCGAATCGCCCATGAAATCAACACCCTCAATGTGCGTGTGCAGAGCGACGATGAGCTCCATATAGACAATGACTACCACCGCGCCCGGCCCGGTGGTCAGCTCTCTGGACCTGCGGAGATTTCCTTTGTAATGATATATATTATAATATTATTTCAATACATCGTAACGTCGTGATAATTATTATTATGGCAGCTGCTGTAATTGCCATCGGCACAGATTAAAATACATAGGTAGTGATAGGGTTTATGATGGGTGAACTCGCCGTGTTGTCAACGAGAAGACTTCGTACTACCACTTGATAGCATTATTACGTCGGTGTCATCGATGAGTTAAAATTTTGTTAAACTAGAAAACGTCGTGCACTATTATCATTTTTTTTTTCATCCCACGCGGACGTATTATATAGCAAATTTGCAGAGCTCGACAAAACCAACGGTATATTTTGTGTTTTTTGAGTTTCATTAACTTTATAGCGAATCGACTCGTATGCTATGAAATTCGAAGTCAAGTACATCGCAGTCTGTGTTTGTATACGTTGACTATTTCCAACAAAACGTTCGTTGAAGATCCAGCGCTGTTCCGACTGTATCACTGTATACTCATCTGGTATCGCATATTGTATTATACACACGATATGAGTGTGCGACGCCCAACTATAGAAGAACTTTAACGGTTGTCTTTTCTCGTTATACCCAATACTTATATTATATCAAAACCGCCTCTCGCTATACATATACACTATTATAATATTATATCATGTACGCCGACCAACTACGCGATTGTGTTTGAAACAATGTCCACAGTGCAACGCAAATAATATAATATATATGAGCGCCTAATAATATTATTACTTTATAATGGCATTGGATCTGTTCAGCGGGACCAAGGAACACGTCCGCCCCCGGCGCGAGGTATTCGAGTCACGTGTACAAGATAACAAGATATATGCTGTATATAAATAAATGCAATGTTATTATAAACTATATATCGTTGCACATATTATTATTATAATACTCTGTGTGGTGTGAGATGGCGTTTACGATTCTCGACTGATGCAGTAACACATTTTTTTTTGTTTATCGTACTCGTTAATTTATTATAATTTGTAGTGGGGGTGTAGGTATTTATGATTATACGCGGACAACACAAGGTTTACCTATAACATAGCCCTAAAAAAATCAAATTATACATATCAAATTTTCAATATATTTAGTATTTATTTTACGATCACTTATAGAAACAAAATGTAATTTTCAATTTTTTGTCTATACATATATCTAGTATTTTCTTAAAATGTTCAGCGTGGCATTGAATATACCTATGTAATTACGCCCCTGAGCGGGGGTGGCCAACTGCGAAGAGAGATATCGCTCCAATCGAGTCGACGTGTGTACCTGACACCTGTGCCTCGTGCGTGCATATTGATGTGATGTGTAGAACAGCAAAATAATTCAATTCCTTATTAGCCACTATTTATATAAATTTAATCTCGCGTATGCATGTGTGCTATGATCTATATAGGTAATAAATCCTTAAATTGTATAATGTAGTTATTCATATGTCTATCCGTTTAAATCAGTTTACGTCGTTTAATAAATCATAACCCATAATATTCTTAAAATCATAACCTATTTCAATGGTATTTTTTTTTTCTTTATAATATTGTATCAAATATCTATTGTCTAAATTATAGTTAATCATTTTCGCAGTACGATAATTAATAATACTATCACATCAAAGGACGTATTATGCTTTTCAGAAATCTAGGGTAAGAGAGTACTTGAAAATCGTTTGTATATTATTTTAAGTTTTAATATATACACTGACACGAGCCAAAGGCAGTTACACGGTTTTTGTTACTAGCGGTTTGTCTTTGTTCGATGTTCCGTCCCATCACCACAATGAGATAAATAATTATGTTAGGTACATAATATAATGATGATGAAAACAAGACGTTTTTTTCCGATTTCCTCGTTCTCTAAAACAATCGAATTCGAGATTAAAACCTAAATTTACGAATCTAGTAAAATGTTGTAAATTACAATTGTGTCATACGCGTGTATACGGACAGAGAGATTTTCTGTACGGAACGAATTCATCAGTAGACGATCGGTATAGGTACGCATGAACTCGTATATTTTATAATAGGCATGTCGATAATTACCACGATAGTATTACAGTGCATGTGGTTTTCGAAAATGAAATTTAAAAAACAACGAACGTTGACCGCGTATTCGCATTATGCACCTCTTCGTATGCTACCCGCAACTATATACATCGCCGACGACTTCCGCAATTTCGAATAATTTACGTGCGGTATCCATCGTACATATTCCGACATTCGAATGGATTTATTTTTTTACAAAAATAATTAAATACGAAACGGACGTTTTCTGTTACTGTAGAATATTATTATAGTTATATTATGATAGCACAGTAGCACGTCGAAATTCTGACGATCGTGAACACAATATATTTCGGATTCATGTACACAAATATTGAGGGTGTTTACATGTTAAATGCTCGTATTAATTTATACATGTGTTCAGTATTCTACAATTCTACATATTTTGTGAATCGCAATGTTTTAAGAAAAGTATATATTCAAACAATCGAATTAAGAACTTGTAGATCAAGATTTGAAAATCCAGAAGCCGATAGATTAACCGACGAACCGAGAACTACAAATAAAATATAAAAGCTGCAATACTACATAATACTATTGTGTTTATTAGTGTTTGAATTCGCCGAAAAAGTCAATATATAACTTTCGTAATAATGACTATTCGCTTTAATATTTTATTGAAAACGAAATTGAATAGAACGTGGTGAACTGAAAACATTATGACGATATAACGCATTTTAAATTCCACCAACATCCGTAATAGGTACCTATAAATAAAAATAATAGGTATATATGCTTCATAGGAGGACTCGGGACTGAACAAAAATTCAATTATACGCCACCTGTCCTGTGCGTATAGTGTTGCGTGTCTCTGATCACTGTCTTTGTATCGTATTATATAATAATATGATATATATTATTATTTTATTTTTAACGCGAGGTTCGTCCCATCTCCTTATACAAAAAAAAAAAAAAAGGCTAGCTAGGTTCATTCGCGTGTTTATGGTTTTATTACTTTTATTACCGTCATTATAGAGTCCGATGCACAACGCTACGTATTTCGTGATGCACAATAAACAATATTATGTTGTAGGAACGCGTTCACATTTTGTTTACGACGGGGCCGAGTAACGATTATGATAGTGTTATTGCGTGTAGTCGCATGTATACTTGTTCTGAGAGTATTTAAAACACACTTAAAACATCTATTTTGTGATTTTATACGTTTAAAAATATAAAATTTTCAAAAAAAATCAATTATATTTTTATGCTAAATTGTATGGATATTAGTCTGTTGACTTGGTCTGTATTATATTTATTTGTCATATTATAAAAACACTTATGCGCCATCACATAAAACCTATTCTGGACAAATTCCTGTTATTTTGAAGACCTATAATGGACGAGTAGGTATTTAAAGTTTAATAGTTAAAACGCATTTTAAATTTTTCTTAAACACATTTATGATTTATATAAGTACTATAGCTATAATACTCAACTTTACCCGGGTTAAAATTAGTTTTATCTTTTCATTTTACTGTACCTAATTGATATATATTGTAAGCACGATTACAGCGAATAATTTTGTAATTTTCCAATTCTTAATTTTTTATGTTAATACTAAAAACTGGAGACGAATTCAATCTATGTTTAAGAACAATTGTAAATCTTATAACACTAAGATTGCCATTCGTCTAACGTCCAAAATTAAGAAAGAAAATAGTAAGTAGGTAGATAATGTAATGTATCTGTAACCCATCAAAACCATTTAAATAAATAATTATCATTGTAAAATACGATATCTGTTGTGCAAACATGTTTCTTATGTATAATATAAATAAATCAAAAATTAACAAGAAATAATCGATATTTTTGAACCAATAAAAAAGTCGGTACCACACAATAGATACCTATATAGGGTTTGATTAAACAAGTTATAAACACCCTGAGCGTCTTAAGAATTCATTGATAGAACTTTTATTGAAAATTGTCCAGTACCTATAGTTTTTGATTTTTTGTAAGTCGTCTGCAGGGAACCAACAAGGGAATATTTACTTCTATACCTATATAATATAAATTAAAAATATATATTATTAAATATCTATTTAAACTATACATTACAAGGAAAGGTGATAGACTTGCCACGTGCGATTCCATCTGCAGTGTGTGATGTGTACAAAATGTGGTTCGTATTAAACACATAGATCATAATTGGACGTCATATTGTATTAATTATCTATTATGTCTAATAATAATAATAATACTATCATCCTTTTGTATTATAGGTATATAGGCACGTCAGACGTCAAATAGTACCTCGTAAAAATGCATTTCGTATAGCGTTTTAATTAACGCATTTAGTTAGGTATATATACCTAAGTATTACATTATTACCTACCCGAGTGTTATATACGCCGCGAGAACACTTTCGAAGGTCGACTCATTAAACACGTACCTATAAGGTAATAATAATGTATATAATAATGTATATTATAATAATGTAAAACGTCTTCGAGAAACATTATCCAATTGTCATTAGCTCCGATTGAACGTTTTACATAATTATATACAATTCGGTCGATATATATATTAGGTATATAGAAATGCGCATCTCGATGATTAACCGTGGGGTTCGTGGATACCTGCACTGCACTGAATAAACTCAATCCGACGTGTTTGGAATTTTAAGATATTGTTTAATATTATAATACAATGTATGATGTACTATTATTTATATGTGTATACAATATACCTATAGTACACAATATCCAACGTCGCCCGCTGCTATTATTATTATTATTATTATTGTTGTTGAATATATATCCGCAGACATCAATAACGTTATCCTTGTACAGAGTACCTACAAAACAATGACGGTTGTTAACACTATATATTATAACGCGCTGTCCTTTGTGTATGCTTTCCTTAACAATTACGTATAGAGGTACCAGGATATTAGAATGGAAATTTAAACAAAATTAAATAAAAACGACAACAGACGGCCGCGTCGAGTATTTCGATAAATTTACCTGGCTGTTTTAATATTAGGAAGGTGTAAGAATAATTATTCATTTCGCGATTAATGATGATTATTTTTTTTTTTGTAATTCGTAACTTTTTTTTAGGACGTAAGTGGTGACGAGTGAGCAGTATATATTATATTGATGCACCTATTAAATTGTATCGCGAGCGCTGGTTTTTACAAACGCGTAATGGCCGTAATGTAAACATAATATAGTAAACAAGGATTCGACAAAATAAGTGTTATCTCTGATTTAATTTCACCTGCAGATTGCGGAACACGTGGGATGAAAGGATGCAGTATCTTTAATCTTCCCACATTAAAATGCCATTTAATATTAATATATTTAAATGGATAAATGAGTTGCAGGTATTGTATGTTTATAGAAACATATTAAATAAGATTAAATAGGGTATGTGTATAGAAGTATTTTTAATTTAAAAAAGCGTATAAAATAATTTTTAATACACTGAAGGTAGGTACATAGAACATCATACACGTATAAAAATGTTATGTACCTACATGAAACCAATTTCACGAGAGATAATGTGTTATTTACAACTATAATTTTGACCAACGTAAAGAAATTGCAATGTATATTATGATATGTGTTCCTATATGTGTAACAAAATATATTCTCGGCTCACATTATTGTATATTATTTCATATCTCGAGACAGTAAATTGTATAGGTACTCGCGTTATGTACCTTATAGCATAATTTATAGTTTCACCGTTAGGAGCTAATAATAATGAAAATAACGTATTGAAATCCTTTGGTCGTATTGTAATACAACAAGTTTCTCGTCGACTGGTTTGTGTCTAAGACTCGACTTCTTTTGCACTCGTTATGACGTGAGTTTAGTAGTGGACACTGGACGTGGACTACGAAATTCACGGTGTACCTACCCCTACGAGCACTTATCGTTTCACTCGCCTCTCGTCAAAATTTAACAATAAATAATGTGTTGGAATTATAAATGTAAAATATCTTAAATTTTTCAAAAACGTTAAGACTTAAGCTAAGTTATAAATACTTTTTAGGAAATTTGAACCTGATTATATACGTTCCACATTGTTAAATTCGTACTACAACTACCTGTGTACATTTCCATTTTTGCACTGCATTAAAAAGTCTAAATAAAAATAGCCCGCAGTATTCGTGTAATTTTTTCAATTACATAATGTTTAGGTATCACAAGTTTATAACGTAATACAGCCGCGTATAACGTAATCCGGTTCTTGTTTATTGATGGTTCAAATTTGTATTTATTATTCAGTTTTTTCTTAGTAAAATTACAAATTTTTCTTGCAAAATATATTTGTCTACTATTTCGTTTGTTCAATGGCTGTACGTTTAAGAGAAAGAAACTTTAGACCCATTTTAAAAGTACGAGTATATACTATATCACAAAAAGAGAATTTTTCTTGTCGTCATCCCCAGACAAAAGCTCGTAAATACACCACTGATAGATACTTTTATTATGTTGTGTATGCGGGTTCGAAGGTTATAGGGTTAAGGACTATAGTACATGTACGATGTATATTATCGCATTCTGGGTCTGTATTGTCTCGCGATCCACAGCTGTATAACCCATTATTCGATTGAATAATTAATAACGACGGCGGACGCTATTATAATCATAAAAAATTATCTGTAATATAATTAATATAACAATATATTATGTATTACGTATTATATACAGCTGCACTATAGAGCCTAATTTGACCTTGTTTCTTCGCGTTCAGCTCTCACTCCGCCGGCCGTAAGTGAAAGGATTCGTCGTTTTCTCGTGACCACTTTTAAATGTATATATAATCATATTAGTTGGTACGTATATACGCATACATACTAAATATGTTGACAGATACTTACGTTATTGTAGGGCAACAAATTGCGAATAATATAAATATAATAAGCGAAAATTGCACGGGGCGCTATCAACAATCGATGTTTCTATCGAACTAACCCGAATTACGAGTATATACTATATAGTTACAAAAACACATAATATTATAGCGATTTTCTACGTTTAAATGTTATACTGCATAATATTTTATGATTATACATTTATACATCTCCGATGTTAGGAACACGATGAAAACTATAAGATTTTGTATGTATTTTTATTTTTTTGGATGTTGAGCTATGTGCTGTTTGTACAATAACAATTTATTGACTTTACGATGATCACGATTGATGTTTAATGTTAATTTTTCAACTTTAAGTTTTTCTTTTAGAAAGAGTGCTAAAAAAATTGACCTATTTGTTGTGCGAAAGTTAGGTGTTTCTTGATTTTTCTCGATAATATTAAATATTTTGAATAGAATTTATTTTGGTCATTTGGTTTGTCTTCATTCGAAAAATAAATTAAACTTTGAAATATTTATCAACTGTTTTTAGTCGGAGGACATTTGTTTTTTTAAGATGGAAAACTTAATTTTTTACCTAATTCGAAAATTGTAAGTCAAACACGTCTTGTTTTTTTTGTTTTTTGTTTCGTGGTGATTAATTAATAATAATAAATAGAGCATACATTTGAGTCTTTGTAACGTTATGTGGGTCTATCTTTAAACAGTACAATTATCATCGATATTCAATAAAGCGCGTGCTCAAAATATTTAATTATTAAATCTGACTTTATGAGTGGGTAAATAAAATTAAAAAAAGAACTTTTTTATGAACTCAGTTAAACAATAAACCTAGAAATACATTGTGAATCTTATTTTTCAAGTACAATAGTATTTATCACTTTGCTCAAATGTATTAAAATGTAGTAATAAATAACACAGGTCACACATCTATCCTGCGCCGAGCTAAGCGAAGCGAAACGAGAGCCCAATGTCTGGTGTCTTTACAATTCTGTCCGTCAGTTTTTCACTCCGTAGTTGTATATAGTACGAGTTAAGTGTATTTATTATGTAGACCTTGAAAATTACGAAAAACCTGACCGGATCGAAAACGCAAGAAAAGGGCATGTACTCGTACCTACATACGTTTACTTTGGAATAATACTATTATATGATATTATTATACTTAGACGATAGTAGTGTGTTGTTATTTTTATAATATTATACTTATATGTATATAGATATTAATATAGTTTATGTATATTAATACATATTATTAGTTTATCATTCTGTGTGTATAAAATAAAGTTATTCAAGGTCAAGTTCAGTTTTTGTTTTTAATTGATGAAATAGGAATTCCAGAATTTGTCAACTTTTCAAAAAATTTAGATACGTTTTTTCCTGTTATAAACGTTATTATTTATAATATAGCACACAATTTTCGATTTTAAACCGTATAATAATATTTATACATACTAATAATTAGCAATTAGTCATTTCATAACGAAATTGCTGTTAAATGGCAAATGGCGACTATAATATTACAATAATAACCATAATATTATATCATAAGGAGGTACTGAACTTGGTATTTTTTTTTTATCGTAGAAAATCTAACATTTACGGTTTTAAAGATTTATATCTTATGGTTTACGATTACAATAGTTATTAAGAAATAAAGGGGAAACGAGCGTGTGCAATATACTTTGGATTTCGACATCATTGATTGTGGTTCGTTTCAATAATTGTGTTTAGCGTTTGGAGACAATACTATTCCATCAGAATGAATAAATCATTTACACACCAGCTGTACTCCTTATTGTTATATCTATTGTGTACAAATATACAATATACCTACTTGGAAAGCTTTATCGACGAATTTTCTCCGATTTGGAAATATTTTATACTTTCAATATATCATATACCTACTATATACGCGTATAATGTACATCGCTATAAATGACGACAAGCAATGTCTGTGTTATTACAGTTATTAATGCTTTCGATACTTGTCGTTATTTATTAAACCATATATTAATATATATTCTATTATAATATTATCATCATTGTCATTGAAGCAACAATTTAACTATTGTATAAAAACAAAGACGCTTAAAGATATATAATATAATATACCGGATTGTTTTTATTATTAACAAATTATTCGTAAAATTGCCAGATACGTGGTATTGTCGTTAGCATATTAGACAATACATTATATACTATATTATATTTGATAATCTTTTTAATCCCGCGTGGGGTAATTATTATTAACATCGCCTGTTCAAAATATGAACTCACGAAGGCCACGTGTAAATATTACTTCAATAACTATTATTATTCCTTGTGTATTCCGTGCAATAAATTATGTTTGTTTTGGGCAACAGCGGAGTTGTTTATACAATTTAACAAAAAAAAAAAAAAATTCTAGTGTCTCAGATTTGGCAGTCTCCGGACTCCAAATATGGTATTACATAGGAAAATTAAAGTTTAATTGTCAAACTAATAACGACCCCCTCAAAATTGTCAAATAACTGCTTATATATTATATACTTTTATATTACTCATCA
The DNA here is from genome assembly GCA_009835225.1 of Aphis craccivora. Classification (NCBI taxonomy): domain Eukaryota; kingdom Metazoa; phylum Arthropoda; class Insecta; order Hemiptera; family Aphididae; genus Aphis; species Aphis craccivora. The sequence goes on from VUJU01001174.1 coordinate 43,275, forward strand.
TCCAAACATATGTGCGCGTATAAATAATAGTGTATAGAATATACTAATCCGTCTAATCCGTTTCGAATTGAGAATATCATAATTATTAATGTTCGATTATTAATTTTATTTATACTATCATGATTTTTACTTCTAAGTTATAAAGTACGTTCACTTATTGATATTGTAATTATATATACAATATATAGAGTAGGTGGCTGAATGGCAATTATTACCGATTGGCCTTGAAATTTAATGACATAATTCGAAGGTTGCCTTATTCAAATGTCTTCGTGTATTTAAATCTTGGGGCGTCTAGTGTCTTAACATAGTATAACTTGTGTACATAATAACCATACGAGGACTGTATTATTTTCAATCGAAAATTATTGACATCCTGCAATCTTTTCATTATTGCAATTAATAGTACTGTATGTTATTTATGTTATTAATTCATAAACACAATTATTAACTTTTGCGTTGTTCGTATATTATATGTGTTCAATAATGTTATAGTGTTATTATTCTTTTTTTTTTATTTTAAACAATAAATTAATAGTATAATTGCACTTAATATTCAAGACTTTTAATATGATTAAAAACAGGGTTTATCATTAAGCTGTTTGTTTTAGTCAGAAGCAAATCAAAAATAGAGAATTATATTTTTATTTACCTAGGTACTTTTAAAAGACTTAAACGCCTTACAATATGTGTAATATTATATTTATTAATATCGATTATTATGTTATATACTTCAGGTATTTAGTGGTTATTATTATCGTTTTAACGTTAATAAACAGTACCGCTGGCTGGTACAATATAATAAAAGTAGTTTCATGTGTAGCATCTGCAGTTCTTTTGAAATCGAAAAACGAGAAAACAAAATATATAGTATATTTAAGTAAAATAAACGCTGTCAATAAAGTAACTATAACTTGTCGTGTAAAAAATATGTCTGTGTCAGTTTTAATTCGAAGTTTTTAGTTATGACTTATAAATAAAGTTCATCGCTTACAATAATTATGTTATATTTAATATTTTTATACAATAGTCATACCTACTATATTTTAAAGGTTAATCGGAATATATAAATATTATAAATATATAATTAACGAACACTGATATTTTTATTGTGTAGTCGTTTATTATGTATCAGTCGATTAAATTTATTTAATGTTGATTTAACAACTAAACATATTTTATAACTAGGAAAATATACATATTTATTTATATGTATTTATTATTTACAAGCGTGTGGCGTGCACGTAGAAAGTATAATAATATATCTACCTTTTAAACGTTTTATCAGTATTTATTTTATTCAATTTGCGGTCGATGCAGTAAGGTAAAACAAAATATCTCATGCCCACGTTTTATATTATTTGATATAAAATAATGCATAATATTATGCATAAACCATGCTTTTCTGAGATTGAAAATGTCGAGGTGTAAACATTTCTTACGTTCAAAAATTTATAAAGTTTCTGATTTTGTTGAACGTTTTTTAAATTCTGTAGTATGACGTGAATATAACAGTAACTACCTAATTGATTATTTTCAAGTAAAAACATATAGTTTTAAATGCAAGCTTTTTTTAATTGTACTATATTATGATGTTTAATTGAAGTTTACATCGTAACTGAATACAAAATACTTGCTTTATAGATACTTTTTTAAATTTTCTAAGTTACGTATTTCAAGTTTGGCTCTAAGCCTCTAATAAAATATAATATATAAGGCATCATCGTGCGTGTTATATAATGTTTGGTTCATCATTATCGTAGACACGCAGATTATACTTGGCCGTTTAGTGATATAGTTTATGATAATATTTTTTTTACATGATATGAAAACGATGATTGTTAACGAAAGGGGCGGGTTTTAACCTGTTTTCCGTTTCATACGCGGCACGAGAAGAAAATCTCAACCGGTGATAAAATATAGGTAGGTAATATATTACTCAGACCGACACGTTAGAATATGTTTACGGAACGGTAGTGTTATTACCTATGTATACGTAATTCAATACAATATTAAAATTATCTTAGTTGGAGGTGTGAGGGCGTTAGAAAATAATATATCATATCAAAACGAATTATATTCGAACACGAATTTAAAAGTCAAAATCATCAGCGATGTCCGCATTACGCATCAGTCACTATATTTAAACGAAAACAGAGATAAAAAATCATGCTGTGTTATAAATAATCACAAAAAAAAACCTATATGGTATAATAATAAATTATAAATTGATATACACTGTACAGTGTAATTGTTTTATTGTCTTAGAACTCGTTCGTATTAATTTAAAGCCGTAATATGAAATGTTTTATATATTCTCAGCAACTTGCTCGTTTTATCCGGGCTTGATAAGTAGGCACAGCTGTCAAGGTGGATAGACATAATACTACCTATAGGTAATGGATACCAGATGATATAATAGCGATGACTATAGATGTTATATAATATTAAATATATTATATAGATAATGATACATAAAATAAAAATAAAAATATTAAAAATTTAATTTTAAGACTCGATTTGTAGTGTCAATCATCATAACAAGTCTTACACTTGGCAAGTATATTTGAATATTTGAAATGTATAAAGTATAATTATATATAATTATTTATTATAATATAATATAATCTAAACACGATATAAAAACTCAAAATATGTATACTTGTAAACGTCATTGAAATAATATTTGAAGTGGAAAAACAGTGACGGTACAGTAGTCTCTATAATGGGGATTTCGAACACCATTGAAGTGACTTGGGATACATTTTTGAGGAGTGCGAGGGGGGCAAACTATATTAGGTTAGAAAAAAAGGGCGCTTAATCCTCTCTTTATTTTCAGAAAAACGATAATGGGCATAGTAAAAGTTAATATTAAAATAGCTGTGTTGTACATCTATATATGACCACCGCTGTGTTTGTTTGGAACTTTGGACATTTTATAATTTTCGGATGATATAATTTATTTTGATTACACACTTTTTAGTGACATACTAACATCCATTATTTATTAAATGTTGAATCACACCTATACATTTTTTTAATACTTAATTAAACCCTATTTTTAACAGTTTTACGATTATTTTTTGGCGATGGAAAAAATAAATTTAATACATTAAAATCAAGCCTATATACAATTCCTTTAAGAATATGGAAAAAAAATAAACTCAGTTTTACACAATAAAAAAGTGAGATTGCATCAGAACTAGAATGTGTATATTTGTACCAGTAAATTTTATCTATTTTCCATTCTGTGATGTTACATTACATTATATGTCTTAATGTGCGATTATAGACAACGATTATCTTTATATGTAACTGCAAATCAGTGTAATTCTATCCTTTTATCATATTATTATACAATAATCGTGATTACTGATTTAGATATGTGGGAAGCAGGTTGATAATAATAACATCAATAAATTATATTTTTAGTCAGAAATATACGCCTGTACTCAATGTAAACATTTTATTGAACGATATTATTATCATAGATTAAAAAAATATATTTTTGTAGGTAATACAAGGTCACACGGTCCAACAAAGCATATTGCAATTTTTTATTTTTCTTCGTTAAAGTATCTAATTTATGGCAAAAAGATACCTACTGTTGCTCCTTGTGTAAAATATCTTGGACCATGGGGTGCAGTTGGCCCCTTTTCCCCAGATTACACCTATGACGATCACTTAATAATAATATATTTTATAATGCTATTATCGTAATATATAATATATATGACTACCTATTCGTAATTTTCCCATCGGATGTCGTATTATTATAAATATATTTTAATAGAAGCTTATTATTATTATTATTACTTTTGCTCTATGCTCTGCAGTTGTAAACGCGCGTGCATTGCAAACAGGATTCGCGCTTGGGTGGGCTGCCGACGGGGGACATGATGTACTCGACGACTTAGAAGAATGATTTCACCCGTGAAAACTATATATATAATATTACTGCTATTGTTTTTTATTATGTATCGTATATTAGTATTACGCACTGCCGGCCGGTTGCTATATACACACACACACACATATATATATATATTTATATAAAATACTCCAAGGAATTGGAAGTTCATAATACGCCACGCGCGTATACCTATAGGTATATTAAATGTTATATATTATGTATGTATTGTACGGGGGACCAGTATTCGCTGAAGACCTTAGCTGCATAACAATTAATAGGATGTGTATAACATAATTTATAATACGCACACACTCACGGGTATGTATAATATGTTATCGTATGACGCTGTCAAATCGTATAAATAAAAATTAAATAATATTATAAAATAATTATTCCAGTGGAAGGGATACTGCGATAGACTGATGATATCATGATATTCGTTCTTTGGAACGCATAGACAGATGGGCAGTGAGTAGCTTTATAGTCACGATGAGTCGTGTATACATCCACGGTGCGATGTTTGCATAGTTTCGTGTCTGTGCTGTTGGCGTGGTCGTCTTAGAGAGAAAAAAAATTGTGCCACAAAAAATGTTCAACAAAAATCGTATGATGTTTAAAACATGATAGTATTACATTGTATCTTCAATATACGAGTTTATTGTTTTTTTTTTTTTTTTTTTATGCAGTAATATGTATTTGAATTATTACGGAACAAGTTGTTAAGAGGATGTCGGATATGCAGAGTTTTCTTTCTCGCCGTCACGCGCGCCACGCACAATATATGCGGAAAATTTGCATACAGCAGAATAAATCTTGTGTTGTTAGCTAAAATATTAGAGCGAATTGAGCTATCCATTAGACTTTAACTTTTTAGATATTATTTATACAGCATATTTTCTTTTTTTTTTTTTACAGATATTTCAATTTTTTCAAAAATGTTAATATATCATTATTGTACTCGACTTAAAGTCTGATAATTGGTCAATTTACTTCAATGTATCAATACTACCAATAGTAACAACACAAAATCGGTTCTGCTGAACGAAGGTTTGCTAATTGCTACACCGCCATACCTATTATACATTGTGCAGAATGAGAAAACAAATTGTGGGCGCTGACATCTTTGTGATTAAATTTTAATACCTTGAGAAAACAACTCCATTGTTAATTTGCATTCTGAGAAACTTATGGTTCGGGACTAAAATTGTAGCCCTAGGCACAGGTCCATATCTAGCTAACACATTAATCAAGCCCTATATAATATAATATGTTGTGTACTTATGATGTATAAATTATATTTATATACAAGAATATTATAGATCTGACATCCGCAAATTATTATAATATAATATATACTTATATATACGCGTTACATGCTGCACCAATAACTTTATACGTATTATAATATAATATATAATAATCGGGATCTTTAAATGTTTTGTGATTATTATTATTTTCCACTCGTTCTCTTTCACTAGCAGCGGCAGGTCGTATTTATGCGTATAATATTATATTATGTAAATATATATATATTACCTATAATATTAACGTTTCATTATTTTTCTTCTAAGATACGTATTGGCAACGCGCGTTGGTTCGGTCGGGTCAATGGACATGCATAATAATAATAATAATATCGACAAGACGCGTTATAATATATAATAATAATATAATAATATATTGTGATGTCTAGATATACATATACAAATATAAACGCTCAAGGGTAAAATTTAATTATTTTTTTTTTACAGTCCAGTCACAAAAAATTATTTCAGAAAAATCTTCTATATTTCTAAAAATGTAATGTTATATTTAATACATAATTATTAAACATTTTAATGTTTACAAATATAGCGCTTCAGTGTTACATATACTTATAAAAACGTATAAAATAATAATTTTTATATGTATAATTCATGATATATGATGTAAAAATTGAATCGATTAAGTATGTGGACGCCGGCTGCCTTTAAAAATGTTTTTATCTGTTATTCGTACTATATTATAAGTATACTATCTACAACAGCCAATAGGGATGTTTCATGTGCAAACATTTTTTATCAGTTTAAAAAAATGTCATATGCAATAGTATATTTTCTATTTAATTATTGCTAGAATATAAAGTAGGTAACATATTTTTATCGTAAACACGCGCTGAGGAAAACAGTATTGACGAAATAATTATATAAAAGCATTGAGTTTTTATAAATGTCTTGTTGCTTCTATTGTTTGTCACGAAACACTTCCTAGATGGTGTAAAAATCTAAGCGGGTATTTTAAAATATGGTTCTTTTAACTTTTTAAGTATAGGTAGATATACTACTTATAAATCGAAAAAATCAGAATTTCAATAATTTCATTATCAAAGGAAAAATGGAGGGCTAGCCTATTTGAAATCATCATGACGTACATATATATTATCGAATCAGAATTCAACATAATATTTTAGAGTACCTATACGGCTATACATCACAGTTATACGTAGCATAATATGAATATACGGTACATTGTATATAATATATCGGTAGCCGTTTCGTATCATAAGTTACACAGCAGTTACTCGCGATATATTATACGTGTTATTATAGGCGTCGTATAGCTAAATGCATATAATATGTTATTATAATAAATACCTACTATATAATACATCATACGCTTATTATTATAATATATTGGACGTACGCGCGAAGACTTGGAGTTATATACACACACACACACAAACTGTATATTGTAACATTATTCACGGGTTTTTATGTATGTATTGGATTTATAATACACATTAGAATGCACGTTGTATACATACGTGTGTATATAATATTATAATGAACGATATGACTGGTACATTTTTTTCTCAATTTTCTATCTCGAAAAAAAAAAATTCAAATAACCTACCGCAGTTAACAGTTATAATATCGTGTTATGGAAAACCGCGAGTTCACATAATATAATATAACGTATATAGGTGGACTTCGTCGTCCTCGTCGTCGTCGTTTTCCGCAGCATCCATTATTATAATATTATATATAGGTACCTACACGCGTGTAACTCGTGCGCGTGTTATTTACCGGTCTGTACAATAATAATAATGATAATGTAACGTAAAAGTGTGCTACCTACGCGGTTACCACCTACGCGCGGTTATTATATTTTTATATATACGAGCGTGATGGGTTAAGCGTATTAGGTAGGTACCTAAAGTCGACGTAGGTACTTATACTACTATTATTATGTGCACGTAACTACTTGAATATGATACGAGAACGTATAGATAGATTCGTATAGTAGTATATTATTTTATTATAGGTATACGGCTTTAATATTATACATATTATTACAGTATCGTACTTATACTCATCAGTCATCACGCACCCGCGGTGGGCGGTGGTTAGGTTAGGTTATAGGTGGTGATTGCCAAACTAACACATAAACCACGAAATCTTCATCACCTATATCTCTATAACCTACTATCGTCGTTAGTTCGGATCCTGCCAAAGGTTCGTATTGGACAAAGTCAATTATTTCCGACAATCCGAGATTGAGCTTTTTATAATTTCAATCCTTCAAATTTGTATTGATGCGGTTCCGCCCATGTTATTATTCGTAAAATATTAACTCTTAAGTGTTTCCTTGTATATAATATACGACTAAGGCAACCGAAAAATATTAGGTTAAAAGATTCCCATGTTGGCATGTTTAATACCTTTTCCCACGAAAAACTTTCAGGAGTGATGTTTAGTGCTTTTTCCTCTCTTCCACCCACACAATTACATCATTGACCTGCACTTGTTATAGTTTATGTAGTGATGTAGGTAGGTATATTCTTCGTCATCCGTTGGCGGCCCGTGGGCTTTTCTTCAGCTATTTATTTTCATATTACGCGTTTTTAATAAGGACGGATATCAAATGCAATATAAAAAAGTCCAATGATACGAGCTGACACTGCCGTAAACTCATCCAAACTATCTAACTCGAAGGTCGATCGATATAATATCTGCGTACATCAAACGCGGATCGATAATATTATTATAAGACGCCAGTGGGTTTTTATTGTTGTTATTATATTTTGTCATAGGTTATATTACATTATGCACTCCACACACTGTTGTATTTTATCTCATGATATATTATTAACAGTTATTCGCCATATTTATTATAACATTAAAATTTCTGGTTTCGTCCTCCGCATCATATACTCGTATACCTATAGGTGCAATAGGTGCATGCACGCCTACACAGCTGTACGGCGGGACGTTTATAACTATAGGTTACACGTACGTAGGTAGGTAGGTGCCAGTATTATATTATGTTGTTGTTACGAGCTGATATATCGAATTAGTTTCCGAGCTTTTACCCCATTGTCACCGAACAGCGGCGGATCTAGGATTTTGTTTTTGGGAGGGGGGCCCAATATTTTTTACATTAGTACATATCTTTATAAAAACACTTATATTAATATAATGGCATTTCAAGGTATATTATTATATGGCCCCCTCCTTAAATCTGCCACTGTCGCCGATTTGATTACTGTTTAAAAAGGTATTTTACGAGTATATAAAGGTGAGTTTGAGTAAGTTCTGTTACCAAATTAATATTTAAAAATAATTCAAATTTTCAATTTTAAACAATTTTTTGCAAAAAAAAAAAAAACAATACTCGAAAAAACTATATGAAAGACTAGGTTAATGGAACACCAACATGATTAAAATACATTTTGAAGAAAATTATCTTCAAATTATCAACTCAACGGTCTTATATTTTAAATTCAGTTAATTAATTATTGCGTTTTAGTTTTTGGAATTTCGATAAAATCATATTTCTTGACAAAATTTAGCAATTTTATATTATCTCAATAAAGTGCATAGTGTATAATTTTTAACTTACCTACTTATACACGATGGCATGTCGTTATTTCAAGCATATTTTATACGTAAATGTCGCTCATCATGCCACTAGCTGCCTATTATATACATGTATATGTCATATTGTATTACGGATAATAAAAAGAACGGTTAAAATATGAATGTATAGATGTATTTTTATCTTAATTAAAGTCTATTTTATGTATTCATCAAACTTAAATACAATTTCTGTTATAATATTATAGGACAATACTATACATAAATATAAATCTTTAATTATAGTATAAGATAAGTATAGTGGCGATGATGTCAGTTTTAAATGGGTATTGCATAAAAATAAAATCTGAAATAGAAGGTACCAACTAGTACGAGTAAATGACGAATTTATATCCAAATATCTATAACTATTATTGTATAGTGTAAATCTACATCCTATTGTCGTCCTCCACAGAACAGCCCACATAAATTAAGTACCAATTGCACTCGCAATACTTATTATACATAGAGTGATCTGCGCCACTGAGTAGGTTCCTATAAAGGCATATACTGATAATTTCATTTATTATAAATCATGATTTATGATACATTTTAAAACAGTTGATCAAAACGTAAAACAAATATGAATTTAGGATTAAAAATAAATATAATAGACATTTGTTAAATAAAATAAATAAGTTTTAAGTATGATTATACAATAGGTACGCCCTAAACTAGAGGATCAGCTATTAATACTATACAGTGAATTTTTATCATTATAGTCTAACTTTTTAATCATGAACCTACAGCTAGTGATCTTAAAACTGCATTATTTAATAAATGTCAAAAGAAATATTTTTTGCACTAGCGCACTTTAAACATTAAACAAACAAATAATGTTTGTTAGAAACACTGCATACAGCATATAAGTTGTAGTAAACGCGCTTGTTTTACGTAGAAAAATATTCATATAATAAATTTAAAAAACGAAAGAATTTTTTTTCATTTAATGATAATGTAATTGCCACTTTTTCAGGTTTAGAATTTAATATTTTATCAAAATGTCGCTTATATTATGCTTCCGGGGTCTCACGAATGTCATGTTGAACTGTATTTATTCCCCAGAAGTGGTTGGTATAATAATAGTTATCAGTTTCCACGGTGAACCTAGACATAATGCTCATACTGATGTTTAATAACAGGTTTTAAATCCTCCACTTTATTAAGCGGAGTTGTTCCAATTTTATCACTTTCAGAAAATCGCGGAGTTAGTCGTTAACTAGTAAGAAAATGCCGCAAACCAAATACAATGTATAGGTACTCGCTAATCTATGCAATATACAACATAAAAAGGGTGGGAAAGTGGATACCACTTATGTTGTGTAGACTTGCGTCGAGCGAGTCATTGTAATAGGTGTGTTCAATAATACATAATTATTATTGTACCTATACGAAAAACGATTCTGAGCGGAGACGGTCTGTCTGCCTATATATAATATATATATTATCACTAAATATATTTCATACAAAAATTATCAAACATATTTTATTTTTTTCTTTAGTTTTTAAAATAATTTATTTTACGAATGTAGGTAGGTTGATCAAGTTTTTTCGAAAACCGTATATATATTATACTATAATATGTCTTTTAAATTTTAATGGTTGTTTTAAATTAATGAATTGTTTATACTGAAAAACTTTAAGAAAATTTGTTTGCAGAATTTACCCTGCATATGAAAGATTTAAGCAAATGTTCTGTTCAAAAATGTATTGAAAAACTCAAAAAATCTCTGTTTGGAATCTATTTAACATTATTTATTTAAATTATTTATCTTATTGATTATTTTCCCAGTAATTAATTCCCTCTCCCTCAAAAATAATTGATATGAATATTTCCACTTAAATTATAGCCGAGCAGTATTCCAATGACGCCAATTATATGACGTTATTACTTATTAGTGTTTTAAACGTTATTATTTTTTGAAACGTTTATTTCGGCAACGGCACAATTGAATAATTGTTAGATAGATTTTATAGAATGATTTAAAAACGTATTTTAATGCAATTATTGTATTTTAATATATTACGTGTACAACTATTATCGAATTTTAAGCCATTCTGTTCTTTGCCGTTTTTCCACATAGTCTATATGACGATATTATATACATATTATATTGTTCCAAAACGTTTAGTTTCGCTTCGTCTTATTGAAACAGACGTAGTGTTGTGGACTATTTTATTGTACACAATAATAATATACTCTTTCGCTCACTCACTCTCTCTCTCTCTCTTACTCGATGCACATAATATATTTTTTGTATAGTATGACGCGATGCCAGTCTCCAAGAGTACTGTAATTTTATATAGTTCGTATTTTATCAAAGGACCAATGTTCATTGGACCGTGCAGCTCATATAACCGTTTGTCTCGTTATTATAGGTGTTATATTATTATTATTATTATTTCTATAATAGTACAATATTATTTTTCCAGTGTCGTATTCGAGTTCGTGCATATTTTTACATTTAACTCCAACACGCGATTTTCGGTCGTAGGCATACCGGATTCTTATAGTAATTTATTACAACACCAAAGACGGGTGTGTGAACTGCGAGTGCACGCTGCGCCAAAAACCGGTGACTGAATAATGTTGTTTGTATGTATTATTATAATAAACTGGATGCAAAGTGCAACGGAAAAACTCGTATTGGGTAGGTTCGAGAGACGAGATACCTAACCTAATGTCACTATGTTATTTTGGTGAGTTGAATGATAAATTGACTCGGCTCGATTTCACGCGAGAACTTTTTCACCTTAACCAGTTGCATTTAAGACACTGCAGTTCCATTGTGATACGGCGAAAAATGTTTTGTCGATTGTGTACCAATAGTGCTTCGACGTTGAAATCATCACTATAGGACCATCATAAGCTATTTTTGCGATATCACAATATATACGTTCATACGAATATATTATGAAAACAATATCACGTTTAAAATCTAAATCAAACACGAGAAGATCCGATGTGTTGTCATCGTTTTAATTAAAGCATACATACCAAAATTGAAGACAGTTTAAGGGCATTATCTGTGTTTACAGTTGATTTATTATGAATTTATGATATTTGAATTTTTAAACAAATTATGAGTATATATATATGACCATTGAGTGGTCACTGTAACGGATTACAAAATTGGAGCTGCTGAACGTATATTTTGGCATGTTAGACGTTGTTCTCTTAACATTTTATTTTTTTTTGACGTGGAGGTGATCAGATTTCAGGATTTTTCTAATTGGTTATAGGTTAGAAATTAGGGCCGATTAAATCATGTCAGATGTTTAGCTGGTTGGTTTCGAGTTTTTTTCTAGGAATACCTATTATACCAATTTGAAACAACTCTGTATCACGTGGATGACGAAGACGATTTTTTTGCAGCAATAGTATAAGCTGCTAAGTGTAAGGACATTAATTAACGGGCGATCTCTGAAGTAAAATAATAAGCCAATGATAATAGGTCGTCTTCCATTGTTGCGGTTACGCCGTTACGGTTAATTTATTTTCATTATTTACAGGTTATTAGATACTTAATGGAAATATTTTTTTAATAAAAATAAGTCTAGATTTTTAGCTAAATAGCAATTTATTTATGCAAAAAATTTTATTTACAGCTGGTTGGTAATGCCTATATAGAATTGAATTTATTTCGTAACTTTTACCTACGGTATCTTATTGTAAATGACAAAACTAACATGATATTTTACTGTTTCCCCTCCTCGACTTTTCTATTCTATAAAAAAAAAACTATAATTATATAAACATAAAATTATAACAATAAGCAAAAACTATATTAATTATTTCACAGTGCTTTAAATCAATGAATTTGTCTCTGTAGAAGTGCCTATCACATGTACACATAGGTATGTTTCTAAGTGGTTTAAATCACAATGTATTGTTTTCACACAAATAAATATCACATTGTTGTAGAACAATTATAAATAGGTATCTACCTTGTTGTTACTTAATAGTCACTTTATGTTTAAATCTGTACGCCCATTTCGTGTAAAATAAACAATAAACTTGAACGTACTAATAATTATAATAATATTAAATTGTACGTTCTATCACCTATGATTACTACGCTCTAGTAAATTTATTTTAACTTAGGCCCCAATACGAGAGAAAAGATATTAATGAATCGTATATAAACATGCGATTTTCATACAGTATACAATAGCATATATAAATAAATTTATAAAAAATAATATTAAGCAATAAATTTTAAATTTAACAAAATATACTTAACTGATGTATGTAGGAATAACATAAGTATCACTATACCATCAAACACTCAGGCATCAGTACCCGACCTTTCAAAATAATAGAATTTACATAATATATTAATATATCTACTTCAAAAACTATCTCAATACTCACGTTATCCATGTCTGTGCATATTATAATATTTTGTTGAAGTACGCAACACCGCAATCCTCCTCAATATAAAAATAATTAACCAAACCCAATGCAACCGGTGGGTGCAGTAACCTCTTCAGGATTATCATTATCATTGTGAGTAGTCGTAAACAGACAAGTAAACAGTATAATATTGTATAGTAGGTGGTGTTGTTTATTTGCACAGTCAATATATAAAAATACAAGCAATACTATGATTAATGATCTATCCTTTTTTTAAATTTGCTACCATCATGATGTCAATACCCGTATCGTTATAATCAAAAACTGCGATTCTGGTATAAAATGGTCTACGTAGTTTTGTCCAATATATATGTACTACTATTATACACTCAGCGTATGATATATTTGTATTGATGACGGTTCGAAAATGTTGACAAATTAACAATCCAATCGTGCACGCCTCGTTTACATAATATAACGGAACAATTCATAGAGAAAAAAATCTGACGCGTCACCTGTATAATTGGCTAAAGCAGATTATATGATATTCAGGCAAACATTTTTAAGTAGGTAAGTATAAAAAAAAAAATACCGCCATTACGCAGCCTATTATACGAATAAAATCTATATCAGTTCTATTTAAATTATGATAATAATTGAAGGACCATTACGTTACATATTATTTTATTGATTCGAATGTTATTCCGTTGAAATAAAATCCTGTCTCTGTCGTGCATAGGTATTCTACATACGACATGATGTTATAAATTTATAATGCAGTCTTGATTTCTTTTTTAAATTTTATTAGAACATATTGTTTTAAATCAGAAAAAACGGACTAAGGAAAAGTAAGAATACGCCGCGGTTGTAATAAAGTAAAGTAAATCATCGCGCTGCAGTTTGTCCTAGTCCATATCCGCAAATCACTTATCATAATTACATATCCCCAAAGGCCAAAGGTATAGTAAGTATTGGTACATAGTCATATACCAGACTTTTAAAATATTTATAAAATTACCGCTATGAATATATTGGCAACATAGGCGTGTCTACGGGTCTTGCCTGTCATGCACAGGCATGACCTGCGAAATTTGATGTAACTTACATTATATAAATTTCGGTACATTTTTAAAACTTTTTTCCTTAGATTCTGATTTCATAATTTATACTTATTAAATTTTATGATTTTCATCATGTGAGCTATTAATATCTATTACATTAATATATATTAAGATCATTTGTAATTATAAAAATATTTGTAAAAAATATTACAAATTATATTTTAAAACACTAAATACGATTTCATATTGCCTAGTTATTTATTTATCTAATAAAAGGAATAGTGTTTTTAATTTCTAATAAAAAAGTAAAACTGATTTAATCATTATTTTATAATAATGATAAAGCTTATTAAGAAATTTGGGGGTCATATCCTTAAACCAAAACCAATTTTTTTTAGTGTGGATGGGAGATGCAGGAATTTTCTCCCTCTGAGCTCTGAATATGCCACTGTTGTGCACGATCTGCGAATAAGGTCTGGACACGCCTATGATTGGCAATCTTCGAGGTCGAAAAACGTGAAAATAAAACAAATTTTACGAGAAGTTTGTGTGTTTAGCGTTCAAATGGGCAAAAAACTATCACGATCTTTGATAATTTATTGTGTAGTCGTGTCGTACTGACCGAAAATGATAATAATAAATAATGTTCTTTCTGCAAAAACATATTTCGAATAGAAACAAATAGCCAAATTGACGGTGCCGGACTGCATCGCGGCGGTGAACCTAACCTAACGTGTGTACTGTGTATATTCGTTGGCGGTAGACAAATCACCGGTCCATTATAACATACCCAATAATATTATATACCTACGTGCCCGTTGTTAAACGAACTCAATCACTGTAATCAAAAGTCAGAGTATTTTTGCGGCCAAACTTCAATTCACCGCACGTTCGTGATGCGGTGTATACGTATTACGTATATTAATGACGTTTTGTGCGTAATAATAATAATAATATCGTTATGGGTTAGGTTAGGGCATTGGAACGGACGACGCGACTTCTCCGGCACGCCTTGTGCGTTGTTTCGATCGTCGCCTACGTTTTTATACTCCCGACTATAGGGACTCAAAACCTTAACAATTTTTTCAGTTCCGGTTTTAAACGATAGCGTTGGTTTTTTTTTTGTTTATTCTAAATTTATTGGAAAGAAATTAGTAGCCTTCTGGGTCTAGATAATGCGAATACCGTTGTTCAAAGTTTAAGCTTAGGACCTATCTACAAAATTGAACGTTTTAGTACCTATAAATAATAAATGCAAATAAGCTATTATAAAATAAATTATTTAGTCATAGCAGAAATTTAAAGTTACCTACTGTTATTTGTCCCGATACCTATTTATGAAAAAAAAAAATCATTACTCCATTTCACATTAATATATTTACTGAATAATAATTACTTAATATTCGTTTTAAAATTTAAATATTTAATAAGTAACAAAATTAACAATAATACAAATACTCAATTTACTCATACAAAGTGATCATTTTGAGAAGTCAAAAATTGTTTGAAAATATTATTTTTATGTAATTTTATGGCATTATAGAAAAAAAATTTAATTATAAATTTTACTTTTTTTAATGACAAAATACATTTTAGATTCTGAGCGGAGCGATGAATGTATTTTAATTTCATATTCCTTGGCAGAATATTTTTTGAGTTTCGATTTATAAAAATTGAGTTTATTTTAACGAATAGTTAAAATTAAAAGTAGGCAGGTATTCATCGTTTTGATACGTAAAATAGTTAACAGATGAGTAATCCGAAAAATGTCACTACCTACTCCGTTTATATTAAATTTTTAATAATTATAAAAAGTCTTAGTACTCTTAGACTACTCCTTCGAAATTCGATTTTGATATATTAAAATAGGTATTTCTGAAGATGTGTTTAGACAGTAATTAAGTCAACAAAGTAGAGGATAATAAAGTCTAGCATAGCACTATGCGAAAACAATAGGTAGTAATGGAAAACAGAAAAAACTTTCTCCTTATGCAGTTTGTCTGCTGCAGTATAATATGTGGTAGGTACATAGTTTTCAATCAGCGTTCAGTTCACACCCTATTTCTAGTTTTTTTGTTCTATTTCTTTTTCGATGTTCCCAGGCTAAACGGTTTGTAAACGTTGTTTATAAAATCTAAGTAAAAGCAAAACAGCGAATCTCAGCTCCAATGCTCCAAACAATAACAATAACGCTTCTTCAGAAGATATTGTGTATTGTGTAGTGCTATTTTTTATGCCACGAAAATTATCATAAAAATTTTTCCACGATTTGTTTCATCACTGCTAAAAAGGAAAAAAGAAGACATTTACATGTGAAAATTTAAATTTAAATTTCTATCTAATTACTCTTGTCTGTATTTATAGTACCCGCTATTATTATTGTGCTATTAAAATTATTTTTCGCAAACATTTTATTTACATTTTTCAATAAGTCATAAGCTATTTTATTTATTTTCCACTCATCATCAATAAAGCGTAAAACAATCAAAAACACATTAATATTGCTCGATTTACCTTGACGAAAACGGAAAAACCGTAATAATTTGCTATAATATTATATCCGTCAATAATTTCTAAATCAATCAATTGTTCTTAACAATGGATTTTACAATTTATGTTTGTTGGATTTATGTATAATATTAAATAAAAATTCAATTTATAATTATCTTTTTATTTATTTTTAAATGATAAAGCTGGTTACAGGTTACTGACGATGGTTCATAGATAAGAAAATATATTAAAAAAATATCTACATTACATATTATTATTATGACATATTATTGACATGTACCTATAGTTTTATCATGTATAGAAATTATGCTTTTATTAAGTATTTAATTGTATTATGTTATTAAAAAATCAACGAATTATTCATGTAAGTGCATATATACTGCATACATTTATTTATTTATTGGGAAATATTATCTTAAGACTTAAGTCAAATTACGATTGTTGTTTGTCACACATTTCTATAAATATTATTTTTTTCCTACTTTTTCAATGGCAAAATAAATACTCGAGAATAACCTTCGCGTTATACTTATTGTATAACAAACTGTATATTTATGGAATAAAATTCTTGTGGACCATATGAGTGAAATTAATATTATTATCCTGGTTTTCTGGATTTATCAATTACAAGGAAAATTATGTTATTGTTAATGTCATGGGAATACGACGTTATTATTCATTATGCATTTACCTTAAATGGGTAAAACTGCATTTATATGTATTAGCATTGTATAAAATGTAGATACACTATTTTGTCACTATATAATTATATGCCACAATGAAAATATCAATTTAATATATTGTTGTAATTTGTTATAACTTAGAACTTGAAATCGAAAATGTAGACCAAATGTCCAAATTATAAACATACAAAATATATAGGTATTTATGTAAAGATCTCAGCATATTCATCACTCTGCGAGTTTAAAGATTAATAATATTGATCCTATATATATGAATATATGATTATAGATTTGGATGATTAGGACTATGATATATCAGCAATTTATTATAATCTGTAAATTATTATAATTTATAAAAAAAAAACGGTATAAGTAGTAAGTACCTACCTAAAATAAATACTAAATCTGATATTATTACATCTGCAGCCTATACCTATTTTACATTTTTATAAAATCGTTTCGAAAGATTATTATTTTTATTATAGATATTTTATTACTCGTTTAAATTTTGAATTAGGTATATTAACATTTTTCGAAAAGTTATCCACTAAATATTTTACAAAACCATCCCCAACGTTTGAAGCATTTTTATTTGTCACCTACTCCAAAAGTGATAAAAAAAAAAAATTTTCGCGCTTATATAATATGTGTCCATACTACAAATTATTATAATATACTAAAGCGTATAATAATATATTCACCGCAGTAACTTTTCATTATTTATAGTATGTGCCTATACACGCGATTTCGCGTAAAAAATACGTCGTAAAAAAGGAAATACGTTTGGAATAGTGTGTATATAGTATTCATGTACACTCACTTTGAGACTATGATTTTATGTCATAATAACAATAATGTATATATATTTATGAAACATGTAATGCGAAATATTTGAAAAACGATCTGCACGAGCGTGCGATTATTATACCTACGCTATATTACACGTATATACTACAGAGCCGAGCGGAAACCAGTCCTAGCTTTTATACCCGACACCGGTAGAATTTCTTTTAATCTATAGGTATATAGGTACCTGTTGTTATACATAAAATATTTGATATTGTGTTGACGAGAGGAGAGTTTGGTTGTGTAAATGATGCTACTACTATTTTATTTTATATACTGGAGTATGTACACCAGTGTGTAGTAGTACGCTGCACATATAGTTATACGATTCGTTATTAGTGGTAATAATACTACTATTACTGCCTATAAATTATGTATCATAGCTACCTTGCCTGTTAAGTACAAATGGTCCAATAATATAATTACAATAATATAGTCGATACCTAGTTACAAGTTTTATTCTTTTATACATTGTTTTCAGTTCATAATATTACACAATTCATATATTTATATAAAGGCACGCAACTGTACCATATCCATATTATTATTTACCTGTAACGTTTAACAGTTTAACACTGTTGCGTAGTAAACAATTTGTTTTTAAGAATTAAGAACAAATACTCTATATATTATGGTCCTTAAAGTATATATAAGTACCTAGGTATAGTAAAAAATTCTTAAAATTAGAATTTGAACAAATTCGTTATTAAAGGGAAATATGGAAGTAAGCATCATGATGCTATAGATGAATCATTCTGTAAATTACACAACGCAAAAAAAAAAAAATAATAATAAGTGGAAACAAATTTTATGACATAATAAATTGAATTGTCTTTTTAAAAATCTATGCTATATTACAAAACGTTCGCGAAATGTTTTAAGACAGCTATTAACTTGGGTGCAATCATGGTCAACTGAAGTTTGGGACTTATAACTTCGTTGCATCGGCACCCGAATATTGTGATATTACACAAAACAGTCTGCGCGTTTTCAATCGATTTAATTATTAATAATAAGCTATTATTATATTTTAGCTTTTAAAACGTATTGTATATTTGCGATATTGTAGGTACTTGCAATTCTGCATATTATACAATGAAAGAAAAGAAAATCCGAAACGACAGGACTGAACGTATATAATAAACATATATTATTAGGTATATTATAAGCTCAACGGCCGATGAAATAAAACGTACGTGCGTGTGTGACGCACGTTTCTTATTGTCAAAAATAATAAATAAAAATACCATGTGTGCGATGTATACTTACAATTATTGTTACATATTATTATTTGTTATTCACTACTATACACCTATATTATATTATATGAAGACAAAATGTAAATGCTTAAGCACTCACACTTGTTCATTTCACCCTACTGTGCAGCCAGTGTATATATTATTTAATATAACGCACACAAATATATGATTGAATAGCTATTACGAGTACAAATATGTGTGTGTGTGAGTGTTCATTTATTATAAGACGCGTACCTAATAGAAGGGTTCCAAAGTCTCGACCTTATACGGAGTGAAGGCGTGTAAAGTGAGTCACACGATTGCGTCCACTGCAGCATGTATGTCCCGCCGACGTGAACCAACATAAATGGAATTATTATATATTATGTATACATAATATTATATTGTGTTACGTCTTCGTTCTTCGACGTCAGGCCATTATTTATTTTACTCCTTTTTTTCTTATTCTTCTAAAACGATTCTTTTATTTGAGTCGGTTTTTTCGACGGTGTGTTCTCCGCGCGTATATGTAAATGATGACGACACGTCGACCTACACACACACACACACACACACACATACACATACATAGGTTCGGGTACGAACGCTGTCTGAAGTGACAGCCTCCCCACTCCGTATTTTTTTCTGTTGAAAGTACTTCGCCGAGAACGAGAAAAGTATAAAGTGTACAATACAATTAGTATGAAAAAAAAAAATAGGAATAAAACCCTTCGTCCGTGCGCGGAAGTACACATCACAGAATTATAGTCCGATCAAATAAATTTATTGTAAGCCATGACGTGTCGAGTCAATCTAGTAGAATTATAAATTTTTAAAAGTTCCTATAATCTACATAGAATTAAAAATTATTAGCAATTATTAATACGTAATAGGACGAACAAAATGATAATAATTGTGTATTATTAATCCCTATAAATCATGATGTGTGATGTGTCTGACATTTTTAAAACTCTTTCGCTTGCTATAATATACGCTGGTCTCATTATTTGCACAACGGCGTTTCTCACGCAGCGCATTGTAGTGCTTATTTTTTGTTGACATTACTAGCAAAGAGCCGCATAAAGAATAGTTTCAATTTCACACACAGTGTTACGAGTTATGACCTACAGAATTCTAACGTATATTGTTTAAAATGTACACATACTGTTAGAATTTTAAATCATAATATAATTTTTAGTGATTATAAAAAATAATAATATCGATACGTCTGAACAATTATCATTATAATTACCTATATACTTCGGTAATAACTAATATTATAACAGAAGTTTTCGGGTTTAAAATGCAAATGATATTACCTATCAATTATTCTTATTTATTTTGTAGTAAAAAAATATTGATGCTTAAATAACATTTATCCGGTTCGTACGTTTTTATGATCTAAGTTATACCAGCTATTGAATACTATTTGGTATTTAACATACTTAAGTATAGATGTATAATATATTTTACTATATGTAGCAAAGCATGATATTCTACTAATAATCCAGTAAAAAAAATCAATAACAGATTTATGGACGTATTCACAGTTGAGTATACTGTGCCAATGTGCCATAATAAAAATTCATGTTCAAATAAATAAATTGAGTATCAAATTATTTATTAAATATGTAAGTGAAAAGAAAAATAGACGTAAAACATAATGTATGATAAAACAAAATTTTTTATAAATGTAATATAGTTCATAAAATTATAAAATTATTTTAATTAAACATGAGGCATTGACCAGAAGTATAAAAATAAAAGGTGAATCTTTTCTTTTATTATCTATGCTACAAGTAAGAAAATGAAAACCGAAAAAGATAGCATTTACGAAAGTAGCACATAGTAAATTATAATATGGTCGTAAACTCGTAGAAATGGTTAAGTAATGATATTTCACAACGCGTGTGTATAATGTATATATAAGCTTACTTACTACACACTAAATCTATTGACTATTGTTTACTCGGCAATCAGTAAATTAGTATTCATTCGTATGACCAAAAATTGAATGATTGTAAGGCCCATAATGTCAACACGATGTCCAGTTCGAGACGTTATATAATTTGCTGGTATATACCTACAGTAACTACAACGTGGGAATTTAAATTTTTCGTTTACCATTAAATTATATTACTTAAATCAACATAAAAATATAATTAAACGCAAGCTATTCGAAGATTATTTCAAAATTAGTTATGAGCATAAAGTTATGATTTCAGTTTTTTAAAACACATGTCATATATTAACTAGTAAGTCTTACAGGAAACAATATAGCATTAAAGGATTTACATATTGTTTAAAATAATTCTACATGAGGCGAATGAGTTGAGACACGGAACATGTAGAACATGTAACTATGTAAGCCATATATAATTCTTATTAGGCCGTGTTTTCAGGAAAAATATTTTTGGAAAATATTTCAGCTGTTGAGGGATTAAACTCTTTTCACTGTTTACATGCCTCTAGCTTTAAGGTCTACGATAAATCCAGCCGACATGCGTACTGAAAAGTGGGGAGAAAGAGTGTGTTTTTAAGTACTTATATATATACTTTGACATTGCCACATAGGCGAGTTAATACTAATAATTTTCGTTGTATTATAAGTGATTGTTTGATATAGAAGCTAATTGTTCTACTTACTTTACCACGTGATTGGCATAATTTTTTCTATACTTTTTATACATTTGTATACATATTATGTCTACTCGTCTAGCTTATGGTAAATAAATTTGAAAATTGAAATCGGTACTTGTACTGTTTTTTGAACAATTTCGCTGGCAAAACTTGGCTAAACGCTGGCTAACCTTATCTTGGTCATATAGTTTAGATATTTCAATCATGTTTCAACCAAACTGTATATCGTTAAATAAGTTATCATTAGTTCTTTTGTGATTCTGAACCAATTAGTAGCTATATTATGATAATTAATAGTGCAAAAGTGAATTGCATAAGTATGTACACAACTGTATAGTTATCACATAATATTATGAAAAAAATATATAATTCGTAATAAATAGTATTGTAAATTT
>VUJU01001175.1:0-41423 GCA_009835225.1 Aphis craccivora
ACTTTGGGAATTTCACTTGTTTTCAAATAATTGAAATATTTAAGCATTCTTCTTAAATAATTAAAAAACAATAAAAATGTTTTATCTTGTTCTTATCTAATTCTCACAATAATAATTAATAATAATAATGTATGGCACGATCACGTATAAAAATTCAATGACGTCACGATGTAATAATAATAAGACAAGTTACAATACTACGTGACTGTATATTTTATATTATAATAATATAAACGTCGCAGTTTATTAAATATATACTGGACCACGTAACGTTTTAATGGCCACCCCGCGAGAAGCGCAACACGTCACTTGTAGGCCGCACTGCATCGTCTTTATATTATATATATATATATTATAATCACGTATTTTGTTATGTATAATATACGCTCGTGATATGTGAACCACCCTCATCGTCGGTTGACCTTTATTGTTATCTATATAAATATAAGTACGCGAATAACTCGTATACGTGTGTGCGTGTGTGGGTCCGATTCGTATTTTAATATTAAAACTGACGGACCGGCGGCGGCGGCGGCGGNGGGGGGGGGGTGCGCTCGCTCGAAGTGTGGTAGCGCAGTGGTTGGCGGGCGTCGGCAGAGTCGGTGTGCGTGTTCGCTCGGAGTGGCTGGAGGTGTTTCCCCAAGACGCCGGCGGCGGCCCACCACGACTGCCGCCGTCCCGTCGCGGGTATTGATTTTACGGTCATCCGCCTCCGCTCACGTTTCCTACCCGACTTCGCTCACCCACCCACCAGCCCACGATTGCATATTTACACACAGGGCGGTGGTGGTGTCCGTGGAAATAATACGCCCGTTTCGTTTACCCAACACCGCCACCGCCATCAACGCCAGAAACGTTTATACTCGCGCTCGCCAGCGGCCTTGATGGTGGTCGTCGCAGTGGCGGCGGTGTCGAAGTCCGGTGGCGGTGACATTTGCATGCACAAATTTCGTCAAAAGTCCGGCGGGTCTTTGACTTGAACCGGTCTCTATCATAAATCTTTACGCACACTCCGCCCTCCTCTCCACAAATGTATCAAGACCACATACCCGCTGACCGTTCAACCAATCCTTTTGATGATAATAACCCATCACCAAAGATGTTTCGCGACCACTGTAGAACACCACGTCACTGTCAGTGAGGTCACAACTTTAGATTCGGAATAATATATAGTTCTCAGAGTTTGGGGATTGAAAGTCAACAGATGTCGATAGTATTAATAATTTTGCACGCATGTAGAACGTTTTCGGGAAGAAAAAACATGTTTTGATTCTTCCCTAAACAAATTATAGCTAACCGGAAATTATTATCAATGATTCTCAAACAGAAGTTCAAAGAAAGCACATAGTAGATGGAACTCGAAAAAATATAGTGTAAAAATAGTATTAAAAACAAATATTACGACGTTATTTCGTGTTACAACTTAATATGATGAAGATCGAAATACTAACACGAAAATTGTTTTCTGAACCATTGAATACGTTTTAAATCAATTACTTTCGTTATATGAATAGGTATTTTCATAAATTAGTAAATTGAAATAAGGACAATACTACGTTAATTATTCTTTTTCTAATGACTTAATGATTACATATATTTTAGTGTTATATATAATATTAATATTAATAATATTATTGTTCTGTACTGCAAACTGATTGTTTTATGGGCGACAGTGATAAATAACTAATACCCACCCATCTTACTACTACTAAAATATGTTATTAATCCTTAATCGTGAAACCACAGCCACTGCAATACTTCAATAAAATATGAATTTCTTAAAAGTTAATATTTACATAAGCGTCGATGGATGTTACTTTGTTAAAATGTATTCTAATTAAGTACTTAAAGTGTCTTTAATTATTATACATAAATATTAATAGCGTCATTCATTAAAATTATTAAAAAAAAACAATAAGTAAACGTAGTTATTATGTTTAATATTTGCTAGGCGAAACTTATAGTTAAACTATGCCAATATAAAAATGATGTGTTTTATTTTTTTGAGTCCGTGACTGGTTTTGAAGCAGATTATTTACTCAATATTCTTTAACATTACGTGTAATATTATGAAAGACTTTTCTTTTTATCTAGTTTAAACTTTTTTTAGTAACTGAGAAAAAAATGAAACAATACCTAGTACTATTATGTTTATAATATATAATATATACCTATCTACACTAAATGGATCTGCCCTCTGCTCGCTTTGTTCAAAAATTCCCTGGAGGCTTTACTCTCGTCATCCAAGGGTTACCCCTTTGCAACTTGAAATTCAATATTCGTAATGAATTAAAATATTTAAAATTTAATAATTATGAGATAAAATTACAAGACTTTTGTATATTTATACATAAACAAATTATATTATCAACTATCATATATTATTATATTACCTATATTATATTTATAAGTATAAATATACTATCTATATCTATA
This sequence comes from Aphis craccivora, assembly GCA_009835225.1. Taxonomy (NCBI): domain Eukaryota; kingdom Metazoa; phylum Arthropoda; class Insecta; order Hemiptera; family Aphididae; genus Aphis; species Aphis craccivora. Next base: position 2,437 of record VUJU01001175.1, read on the forward strand.
TGTATATTGTATACATAAAAATATTAAATAATAATATAACACAATAAAAAGTATTACATATTTAGTGATATTACTAATATATTTTAGCAATATAATTTTATGTTAATAACCAGATTCATTAGCTTAAATTAATTGAATTTAAATTATTAAAAATATATTAATAATTATTGTCATTCGAGATTAAGATTAAAACTATTACTTAGTAATAGTTTTAGATTTTATGAGTTTCTAAATTATCAATTAATTTTAGTTAGTAATAATAATATTTAAATATTATACTTAATCATTTCAAATTTACATTGTTACATAATATGGCTAATTATATACACAATATTTTTCGAGAATCCTCTTAAAAACGTTTATTGAAATACCTATAGTATTTCTTATTACTATTGTTTTATTTTGTTTTAAGAAAATAATTAAACATAATTTGTTAAAAATATCTAATATTTTTTTTTTTTAAATATATTATTGTCTTCCTCATAGTATAACTTTGATTTACACAAAATAATTTTTATATACCTAATCAATAACAAAAAAAAAAAAAAGAATGTTATTTAAACACAGAATAATATAATAAAAATATTAAAAACTATAAATAACTATTTATAAGTTATAACATTCGACTTAAAGTTCCCAAGAGTAATATAATCCAAAAACCTACTACGTATTTAGTTTAAGTTCTAGTATATAATTTAATCAAATTTAAGATCAAATAAATTTAATATTTTTGTTTCTTAAATTATTAAAATAACGTTATTTCGTAAAATTTAATGTATATTAAAACTAAATGTAAATATATTTTTTGGTATATTTACCAGAGCCAATGAAATCATAAATAATTATTTATAATAAAATACTTTTAAATATTGTATTATTTTCATAACTACATATTACCTATATAATAGACGTATTGTTTATTTATTAGATACATTCATTAAATAACATATTGAACCTAGGGTATCAATTTTAATAATAATTCCTACAATAAATAATATTATAGCTTTTCAAAATCAAAGCTCAAAGTGGCATAGTCATTAAAATAATTACCTGTATAGTTACAATAATTTAGACATTAAAACACGCACTTTCCGTCGCATTTTACTAGAGGGTCAGTACTATAATGGTCTTAGAAGAATAAAATAAACGGGTCACACAATATCGAACGGAAACTACTGTAATAACTCGATGAAAACAATGCGTTTTTATTGTTATTTTATTTTTACCAGACCGTTCATAAACAATTTCACGTTTGTCATATATTGTCATACTATAAAGTGTACGGAAATCGATAACATATAAATCATAAATGTATAAACTGCTGCAATGTTTAATTATTTCAGCTGAACATTATTGCAGTACGTTTTTGTGTATTCAATTCAGACTTCAGAAATTAGAAAATAAACGAAAGATTATTCAAAATATTTATACACATCCATACACACACACACACACACAAACACACACACACACACATATATATATTTTTGTATAATGTATATGAGAATCAAGTTAGTGTGGTGACCGTATGTTAGGGTTAATAATGCAATTGTGGGCGTGTACACTAGTATATGTGTGGGTGGGAATGTGTAGTGGTAAAAAGGGTATTGGGAATTTACGAATACGTCACTCGATATACAGTGTCGAAAGTGGGGCCCCACCGAAGTCCATTAATAATTTAACGGAGATACCTTTTGGTAACACACCGTGATTGTAACATCCATCAAGAAGTTTTTGTTTTACTTTTTTATCACCAAATGTGTTAAAATTATACATAACGACCGTAGTATTTGACCCAAGAAATGTGTTATTTGATAAAATAAAAAATAAAAATAAAAAATAGAACGATGATGACAGGCCACCGGTTAACGACGAATATCTTTTTTTTAAAGATACGCAACAGGAAGAATAAAAATAAAGCTTTTCTCTTAACAAGTGGCAGCTCCCCCATAACTATCATTCAGTTGTGGTGCCACAACCTTAAATAGAAGGGGAAATATACTTCTAAATGTGCACAGCAGGATAGTGGATAATAAATATTTATTTCAAATAGGTTTATCGGCATTCTGTAAACATTACTTTTTCTCACATGCACAGTCTACAGATGATAGCAAACTGTCAGGCGATGTGAAAAAATAAAAACTGTATCAATCTTTATAGCTACGAATATTACATTGATAACGTTATATTTTATATAACAACCACTTAATACAACGCTTGTATCTATCAAATCAAATGTTATACGTTCATTGTTCTCAATAAAACAGACATAATCTGATTTAAAGTTTAAACAGAAATTAAATCCATACGATATTACGATGTTGGTTTTAAATTAAAATATATACATCACCGTCTAAATATTATTATTTTTTTTTTTAATTAAATCTGATTGTGATGGAAAATGTATTAAAGTATTATTATGTTTTTACTTCGTGCTGTTTTTATTTTAACTAGTAATATTATAAGCTATTAGTATTAATCAGTAATAGGTAACCATATACGAAAAAGAATAAATTACAACTATAACGAGTAACAGACGTTAGAAAAACTGATTTTACATCATACCTTCAAGTTTTGTCATTATTTATGATGGTGACCATAGACCTATAATTCTACACTTGCAGCTTAGTAGTTTCACGTGACTTGTTATATCAATTTATTTCTAAGTATTGTAAAGTTGATGACATACATTTAAAATCGTTGTAACTGTTTCTCGGACCCTAGAACACAAATTAAATATATTATGTTATATATTTCCTGAAAAAAGTTATTTTTTTTATATTCTGTTATTTTTAATGTTAGAGTGAATTAAATAATTAATTGACAACCAAATATATTTAAATATAAAGATATTATCTATGTCTCGTAACAGTCGTAACTAAGATTTATTGATATTTTAATTTTAAAGTAATAAACTATGAGCATTTTAAAACGGAGTATTTTAATTTCTTTATAAATTTTAAAGTGCTTTTAAACGTTACTTTGTATCTCGTTTTATCATATTTATTTTTGAATTAGAAGATCAATTTTTAAGAAAAATATTTTATTGATACAGCGAATATACTGATACTCGTATAAGTGTATACTATATATAATTTACAAGAATGTATTATTTTTACATTTACAGAATTTAAGTAACAAATTAAAACATACCATATCAAAATTATTATAACATAAATTTGAATAAACAAGCTATTAAAACATATTTTGTTTTCATATTTATTTTGTTATTTGATTTGTTCAACTAAATGAAAAAATTATTATTATAATTGATAATATTTATCATTTCATCAGTTTATACTCTTCTAATATTAATTGTTATAGAACATAATAGACAAAAAAGCATATAACAAAGATTTCTGGTTTAATTCGTATTAATAAATTTTTTTTTACATGAATTTTTCAATTTGAATAACAGTGTTTGAATATTAAGACATAAAATATTTTTTTATATCAATATTTAATATAAATCTACTTTGAACCTAAAATATAAAAAGAAATATAAAGGTTAGCATAATATAGTTTCAGCTCAACATTTACTTAGATATACAACAAAAATGAAGAATAGTTCATACTTTTAAATAAATATAAGTAATACAAATAATAAATAATGTGTATGCCAAATAATTTTAAATAAATATATTTCTAAATATGAGACATGAGTCTGTCTTAATAGTTAATCGTACACTACAAAATGTGTAATATCATAAAATATAATATTTAAAATTTAAATAAATACAATAACGAGCATTTTTGGTAACAATATTTAATTGCCTAACTGTCTAAATGGTAAAGTTCGTTTTTTATTACTTCTGCCTTTCACGATGTCATCCAAAATGGATAATGTAGAAAAAACGCCAATATGGAAATTATTGGCGGTTTTTCTACTAACACTTTTAGTAATCTCAACTATTCTTAATGTTTTTAAAGCGTATTGAATAACTAAAGTGACTTCCTCCTAATTTTATGATCGTCTTCACTCTCGATAGTTTATGATAAAATTTCATTATCTATTGTTCTAAGATCTTTTCACACATTCCGCTTCGAATTCGATCCATATCCGTTCGAATTTTTAACCTTAGTGTTATATGCATACGATCCGATTGTTTAGATAATATTATGTCCGATCCGGTACCGTCCCGTGTTAGAGCTTGTTAGAGCTCGGATAGAACATTGGTCAGCGATAATATTATTTTGATCTTGAATAACTCGGATCGGATGCGTGTTAATACATCCATTAAAAATAAGAAATTAATATTTCTGAATAAACAGATTTCATGACGAAACGGACAAGGGTCGGATTCGGATCGTATGTGTGTGTGGAAAGACGAATAATTTCATATCAAATTATCGAGAGTAAAACTCTTTTGAGTGTAGTTGTATTAATAGTTTACAAGCGAATTTGAATATAGTTAGAGATAAAAATTTAAGATAGCGACGTTTCACATAATAAGAATCTACTGTATTATACTTTGAAAAATATAATAAAGCTAGATTTCAAACATATACATTTTATTGTATCAGTACATTTATGATTTATATGAGTTATATGCATAATAGCGAATGTAAAATATATTAGGATATGTAAACGGTGGAAAAATACTGAATTTTTAAATATAATGTCTTCAATGCTTCATAATATAGTTTATACGTAAATACTGTTCCATTATATAAATATTTGATTACTATAATTTATATAGGCTTAGCATGAAATGGAAATTTTATTTTCGGTTAAATACAAATTATATTTATCTTTCTGTAAAAGTTTAAGCTCAAAGTTATGGGCAATTAATTCTGAAATACTCCACTGAGCACTTAAAGTTTACGAAGTGATGACTGGTTGTTTTAGATATTCTGTGTAAAGTTTTTTTTTAAGTGATAGTGAATACGTATCATAAGTGACGCAGCAATTTCTATAGATGTAAAATGGATCTTCTCCTTTATACAAAATAGGGTACAATTGGTATTCACTTTTGCGAGTATAATTTACTCCTGTTGTTCAGGTACCCAGGATGATCCATTTCCCTTATAGAAGTGCACAAATTTCAATCCTACCTTTGTATTACTGGGTGTGATGTCTGGATTTGATGGCAGCATCAATCAATGTGCTACGATCGGGTAGTGTACGAATATGTTAACAGGAAACATAAAAAAGAGAGCGAAGATATATATATATACATGTCTAGATTTACGATTGTAGAAATACGTAGTATATGGGTTATATAACCGAAAGTATGAGCATTTTTGTTTGAAAATGCTCACAATAGCCTGACAGCTGCCCATGGAGTTTTATGATTTCATCTAGTCTGCAGTATATGTTTTTTTTTTCATTATTATTTTACTAGCTTTTCTTATAATACAACTCAACAAACGAGGAGCTTACAATTTTTAGCACCTTACATTTACTAGAAAATTAAGTTAATTGATTTCGAACTTTTATATTATAAATAAAACTTATGATGTAAGTATAAATGTAAAGGGAAAAAAATCAATTATTTTATAAAAATAAAAGAAATATTTTCCTCGTGAAACATTTTATAACTAAGTAGTTATCTGAAAAATTATTTAAAATACCTATTACAAGTACTAAATATTATGATATTACAGCATAAAAAATAATCATCGATAATTATCATCATTTGTGTCAAGTTATTCACGCAAATACCTTCACAGTTCACCTTCTTGAAAAAGAATTACGAGTATAATAAAACGTAGTAGAAATAATGTCAGATAAATAGATTATTTTTATACATAAACTTTATACACGAATTGATATGATTTTGAACATCTATTTAACAACAACAAAGTATAATGACATATTTTGTAATAATATTTAATATGAATTTGTCATATTTTTAATTATCAAATAAAACGTTACAATATTTTATATCATATTTATATATTTATGTTTTTAGACTTTTCCCCTCTCCCAAATCATTGTACCAAATGTTCACTTATAGCTTCGTCAAAATTTACTGAAATTATACTGTAATAACTTTAAAATTGTTTTAATTATAAGTGTTTTATTTGTATGAAAATTTCAAATTTAAATTAACGAATAAGTCGTTGTCTTGAGCCTTTCACAGTAAGCCGCAAAAGTTCCACCATTATTGTACCGTGACTACATAATGGATTTCCGGAGATTACACATTTACACAGTCCCATTATAGATACACGACATCCGTGTCTTACACACACTTGATTCGTTGATAAAAATATTGTGCTCAGGATATTATCATATCACACTGCGCTCTACAAGACTATCCTTACCTATATAATTTACAGTCTATAGTGAAAGAGATGGTGTTTATACTTAACTTAAAAATCTAATCACAAACCCCTGTAGTTATAACACCATAATATCGTGTGTTTTTAACTATCCTTAAATTAAAAATTAATCCATCATATTGAGCAGAACGTTGTATATAAACTTATGCAGTGACAATAATATAAGAATGTTAAAAACCTTATTATTCAGATACTCGTCAAAAATAATGTAAAAATTAATACATTTTATGATGGGTTTTTAAAAATATTAAAATTATTTAGTCATCATTATATTAAATTGAATTTAAGTTTCAATATACTTGAAAAAATATAATAAACCATAATTTTATCAAGTGCCATATTTAATTAATACTATTGTATATTGGTAAAATGCATAAGTGCTACATAAAAATTACAAGTAATTCTTTATATTTTCCAAAGATTGAGTTTTTAATATAATAATTTAATAACGATGGGCATCGAATGTTGAATCTAAATATTGAATAAAATGTCTACTGACAATATTTATGACGTAAAATATAGTATTATAATAATGAAATATAGTTATAAGTTATAACTCATAAATTGTTAATTTATATGGCATAGGTACAAACTACAAGGTTAGGTACAATTTAATATATCACTTTAGAAATATTTTTTTTATGTTTGAATGTTTGTTTCTGTCGTAGATGATATGCAAATACTGCATAAAGTGCAATGTAAAATAGATTGGCTACAGAATCTTTTAAAGAAAGATTCTCCCTATCCATCGAATTTTTTTTGATCTTGAAAAGTACTTTGATATGTCAATCTTATAAGGGGGAAATTCAAAAAGCACATTTGATAGGTTCCTTATTTTATGAAGAAATAAAATGTTTGTAATTTAAAAAAAAATATTTAAATATTTATTAATATTTATGTATAATATAAAAACAAGCTAAAAATGGTCAGTGATTTTTTTTTTTTTTTTTTTTTTAATATATGTTTTGATGAAACTATTAGCAATCAATGAATATTACAACTCTTTAATATTATAAAAACTTTAATTTTAAATTTAATGTTTGAGACAACTGAAGTATACACGGAAAAACTTAGTAAACAGGTTAAACTGTAGCTTTGACATACGTAGTAGCCACTTTATAATCGCTTAAAAAACGTGATTATATGATTTAGAATTTTATTATAATTATTAATGACAAATGTCATTATTACTTATTATCTTTTTGCAATAAGTGTAGTATTTATATAATATAGTATAGATAATTTATTCTAGTAGGTACAATGTATTAAATATATAATTTTTATTAAAATTATAAATTAACTTTTATAAAATATATATAATTTTATGGGTTTTAAAAATATTATTGGTTGTGAAATGGAATAAAATTAAACTATTAGGTACTCCCTTATAAAATTCAATTTAAAATAAATCTAAAATATATGAAATTATTTGAAATAAACACATAATAATGGTGTAGAATGAACATATTAGTAATCCTCACCACAAGCTCCTCAAAGGGAGGTGGTATAAAGATCTTCTTTCCTAAATATTAATAAAATAATTCAAAGCTAAACATCACTAATAATAGGTGGCAAACAAATTGTTCATAGTGTGATCTCAGTGATCTCATATATACTGATTGTACTAAATTGTGTGGATGATATATTACTTGTGAAAAAAAAAATAATAATAAATGTCATATTTGTATACATCAGTTTTACTAATACTTAATCTATTTTCGTTTAGATTATTGACTAAAGAACAGGTAGGAAGCCGTTAGTAGGAAATTGCTGTCTTGTTTGACACTTGGCATATAAGTTAGAAATCTAATAATAAGCTAAAATTATAAATACTAATCGAACTTTCTATCCAATTACTATATTATAATCGAATCTGAATTTTCACATTCTTATACGTTGTTTCTTTCGTTAAATATTTAATATTTTTCAATTAGATAGATCGCGAAAATCTTTTTTTTTGAACATGCATAAATGAAAAACAATACAAGAAAAAAACTTTTTGTGTGTTGAAATAAAAATATAAACTATATTTAAATTTCTAATTTAAATATATGAGACACAAAATAAGTATAATATTACAATACTAAAATTAAAATTATTACTTTTTTAAAACTATTATTGTTATTAGTATATTCAACAATTTGTAGTTAAATTTAAAATTATTTACGGTTATCAAATGTTATCGAAATAGTTTAACTAAAATATAATTAAATTTCTTCTACTTGTATTCCATCTTCTTACTAGGTAGTACTTCTCAATTATAGAATTATATATTGTATGTTTAAAGGTGCTAGGGGAATTAACAATATTTCCTTAAGTAAACTGGTCGTTAACTTCTATGCACTTCGTTGAAGCTATAAGTGGGACAGCATCTTCTGTAGTAATCCAATTAATAATAATCGAATTAACTGACGAACGGTCATGTTATTAATAAAAATGATTTGTACATTATATAGACAAATATGTAATATTAAATAAACATAAAGTAAGCATGCAAGAATAATAACGTATTGATCAGTATTATACTATTATTGGGAATATACGAGTACTAACATAATATTTGGTAGTAATCTGAGTAAGTATTTATATTTTATTGGCTTAGTAATCCAAATACATTTGACTAGTCTATATTATCGTGTTTTAGTTTAAATGAAGAAGAAAAGGTGATATCTTTAATAACCTCCTACTCCAAGTATTATTACAATTCTTTTAAATCCTAAAATGCACTTACCTAATGATTAACTAGTCGCACTTGATTAGATATTTAATCGCTATATTTCTTATTAGATTATTAAAAAACTTATAGATTATCAGTTAGTATTTCATGGTATGGGTATTGGGTGCCTCAATTATACCGAGTTAAAATGCTTAATTTCCGTGTCTAATTAACAAAATAATGTTTGTATCGCGGGTTAAACAAAAAAAAGCAATAAAATAAAATGTAACAAATGTATATTGTATAACGTGTATACTATCCTTATTTTGTCTTTTAAACTTAATACAATATAAGGTACAACTAACGAGTAAATGCCCTTCTTGTGTTTTGAATATTTATGAATTATATAAGATATTGTTATTATAATATTATATACAAAATGTTAATTTACTACGTTTTTGTTAATAAAACAAATTGTCACTCAAAAAAAGTATCTAAGTTGAAAGTTAATAATATGATATTAAATTTATTTTTAAATAAAAACAAATTATTGCTTTTTATTGAATAATTTATAAATTTTATAAATTGTTTGTAAACTAACAAACCTTATCTTATCTAAATCGTTACTTTTATGTTCATAACATTTCCACAAAAACTACAATTATCTGATTAAATACCATAACTGTTAAAAAAATAATATTACAATGTTTATAGTAGGTACATAATGAAGTTTATTTTTACATCATTACTTATTTGTCAAGAAAAAAAATGTAGGTACCCTGATAGATAGGTAATATTTTGACAGCCAATTAGGGTTGTGAAATTTCCAGGAATGTTACTTGGCAGAAATTACCGGAAATGCTTGGGCATCCTCTAACAACTTAAAGCAATTAATTTATTTATGTATCACTTTATTGTTATCTACTAATGGTGTGTCTCAATTAAATATTAAATCTTTTTTCGAAATATATATACATATAACTCACTTAAAAATAAAAAATAAATAAGTTGTAGTTTTTATTTATTAGGTTAATGTATAAATATATAATAAAAATAAAAATAATACATAAATTATACTATGGGAAACATAATATAATTGAAGATGTATCATGTATTTAGTTTAGAAAAAATTAAATGCTAATATTAAACTTAAAATTAAAAGGAGAAATAAGACGAAAATTCATAGTTAATATTATTAAACTATTAAATTATAATATTAACATAATGGTGCTTATCAAAGCAGTTATAGTGGTGTTAATACCACAGAAAACCATTTATTTTGTGTTAATATAGAAACACAATGATATAATTAATACATAATATCATAGCAATTGAATACGAATTTAAAGACCAACTTAGATTTCATAGAAAATAATTAAAATAATACAATATTGGATCGATTCATATTTACTTGATTTACCGATTTCTATTTTTTCGTCTATTCATTTACTCTATTATTATATTGATTAAACTATCAATTATTTTTTAGGTACTACACCATTTTTATAAATTAAATAACAATAATACGAGGTTTGACTAAGTTCTTACATGCGACGTGTATCGTACGTGTAAAATTAAAATAATAATAAGTATAAGATTTACTAAATAATAATTAATGCAAAATGTAAACATTGAGAGTAATATTAAGTAAACAGTTAAATACCCTGGTAAATAACCTTACAAGTAATTACGCAGTATGTATATAACGCAATAGCGACTGGATAACCTGATTAACTAAGAAAATGTGTTTGACCAAGAAGTGTGTCGGAGCATACATTTTCGGAAAATTTAATATTAGTTTGACAAAATTTTGAATTTTTCATATTTTATTCAGATTATATAGTAATGGTATTTCTAAAAAAAAACACGAGCAAATTGTTTTTTTCTTGTTTATTATGAATATATGCCCTTGCTTGTATAGTTTGCCAACCCTTTTTTAATATTTTTATTGTGACATAAGAGTTTTATCATTGTTTTCTCATCATTCTAAATATAAACTTGAATTTTTGTAAGCGAAATTTCACTAACTGAGCTTATATCTGCATTCTGAATATTATTGAATATATTGCACAATTACTAATTTAATTATTATATGGGAAAATTGTTTATATTTTATTATTGGGATTATTAGTTTTTTACATACCTATATACATTATTCATTAAATAAAATATTTTACAATTATTTGTAATTTTTAAATAGGTATATAACGTGTAACGTATAATGAAAAATGAATCACTCTCGCAAAATTCCAATTGCTAACTGAAAATAAAACGTAGCGACCTTTTACAAAATTAATTGCTTGGCAATGATCAAAATAATAAGTGTCACTTGGTGCGTATTGTTATTAGCGAATCCTTACTCAACTCAACTTGAATAGTTTTTGTAAAAATGTTAGTTGTTTCTTTCATTATAATAAATAAAAAAATTATATTGCAAACGTATTTCATTATTTTCGAGGATTGTATATTATTTAAAAAACTAATATTAAAAAAAAAAAAAAAAAATAGTATATTTATTTTGTTCTGGACAGAAATGTTTAATAAGAATTTCCTAACAAATAATTTGGACATAAGAGACAAAAACAAATGCCTGCTTATAAATTTAGAGACACTTAAAAATGCTCTATATTTTTTAATATAAACAAAAATCAAAGAAAATCGTATTAATATTTTAGAAAATTATTGAAAAAAAATATAATATTGAAATTAACTATTAAATTAACTATTCGACTACGAATTAATAATGTTTTTAATTATATTATCTAGTCAGTTATATTGATTTAGTTTTTTTTTAAACATTATACAGCAAAAAAATAGAAATATGCAGTAGTATATTATAAATATAAGTGTAGTGCAAAAATCAAAAGTATATTATTATACAGTTATTAAATTCATCAAATAATTATGTGAGAAAATGGTTGTTGTATATTTTTTTACTTTTTTCTCTTAACCCAGAGGAAATAGAAGAATATTTTACAGTATATTGTATGGTAAATAAACTTGAACATTCTGAAATAACAGAATTGTATTTTTATTTAATAGATAAATGATAGATTTTACCTCCAACAACGTAGTCGTAGTCTGACAAAACACAATTAACAATATATTATACGACAAACGCACATGAAATTTTTCATTTGGATTTTAATTAAAATTGTTATCACCATGATACAAATTTAAAATATTAAAATTCCCAAACCATTTCAGGTAAATACATAGGTAAGTAAAAATAAGAACCACTAAAAGTAAAACAAAACAAAAAAAAAAAAAATATGCTGGAAAAGAAAATTTTATAAACGACAAAACTATTTACATTATTCAACTAATAAAACTAATTAACATGGTTATGTAATATTTATAATCTTATTGCTTATTAATTATTAGTTATAAATGCTATGATAATTGTTAAAATAAATAAAAACGAAAAGTTTTCGACTACGATAATTAATCACTTATTAATTGAATTATTATTCTACCAGTATAATAAAAAGTGTATAATACTGAAATAGTGTAATAGGTGAAAAAAAACAAAAAACAATTATTTTTAAAATTTGTAATGCAATTATATATATTTTTTTTAACTTTTTGAATAATATTATCATAAAATATAATTGTATAAAGATATTAAAATGGTTAAACTAATTTAAACATGAATACCAAATAAAAGTATATCTAAGTTTGTTATGAAAGTTATTTAATATTATTATTGTTATTTAACTATTTAGAACGAAAGAATGAAAGCATAACCTTATAATATTTATTAATTTATTTAATATAAATTGTAACCTTTTTAACCTAATTCTAACCTGAAAATATAAACTACGGTAAAATAATTTATTTCCAAATTAAAACTATAGGCACATACATTAAATTAAAATTAACAATAAGGAAATATCACACAAATTGTTTTAAGTTGGGGCGTATCAAGTAGGTATTCGAGATAAAAATTCTACAATGAAATTTTTAAATTCTGAAGCTAACTGAGCTGACATTTTTTTTTAAATATTTACATTTGTCATTTAGTAAAAATATGGTATTTCTTATGTTAATATTATTTTTTTTCTTTCTATCATTAATATTATATTAGCATAATACCATGAGTGAATTGGAATTATATTTAAAAGTTAAAATACAACTTTTTAGATTTGTTAGGTTATAATAAAATGTTTATTTTATATTTTTACTATTCAATATTTTCTGTAAAAAAAAAAATGCTATTGTGTCTGAATTTTCTAATTGTATTATAATATTATATGCATTAGAAAAGTGTTAATTTCCAAGTAATTTTCAGACCTAACCCTACTCGTATAATTAAATTATTCAAATACTTATCTCAAACTTTCTAATTTTTACCATCAAATATAAAATGTAATATAATTTACATCTTTATTATTTAACCGAACGTCTCACCTAACTTAATTGTATACGTTTCTATTACCTTTTTGAATATTTTATAATACTATATTTATCCATTAAAAAACACGTTATTAGTTATTACGAATATAGGATTATCATATTATATGGTTCATATGATAATGAGCCATTACTCAAATCATAATTTTTTCCTAGTGAACGCTAGACTGCGTAAGATCTTCTTTACCTAATGTCGATGAAATCAGAGAGAACCTGAGAAATATAATATTAATTCATTTTTTGCCAATTTTAGATAAAAAAATTCTTTAGACTTGGAGATAAATATGGTACTTTACCATAAATATATACTAGATACCAATTTGATATATGCCCATCATCCTTAATATTATGTTTAGATGAAATCTATATTTTGAAGTAGGTAGGTTGGAATAGTGTATCTACATTATTGAAGAAAATGAAAAGCTAGATAACAACTATGTAGCGGTTAAAGTTAAAAAAAAGGTGTTCTTGTAAAGAAAATTTAGTACAAAAAGACTTAAATGTAAGTCTTCAAATGTATTATACAATTTAAAATAGCATATAGGTTTTATAAGAGTATGTATAAAAATAAATAATTTTTTTTTTTAATATTTTCTTTATTGATATAGAATATAGAGTATTAGGTAATTGTTGTATCTTTTGTTTCATATTAAGTTTAATAAATTTAATGCAATACCAGTGAATTTAATATTCATTTTTTTTTTCATTTTATTAATTATGTACTAGCATAAAATATTTTAGCTCAACAATTAAAACAATACAGCTTCTAACAATATAGGAGTAGAGATTCATAATTTATGATATGAAATAAAGAAAATTAAGATAATAATAAAAAGATATTCAAAATTAATTTAGTATTAAACATGATATCTGAATTATAACGTCCAATAGTTATAGTGTATCTTGTTTATGATAGGTAATATTTGCCTATCACTAATTTATAACTCAATCCTATAAAAAACTACCTAATTATATATTATCCAGTTATTGTTAACATTACATATCCATTAGTTATTTAGTCATTATTTTAATTTATTAATATTTAATAGTAATATTAAATAATAATTGTTTAAATGTATCAAAGTAGATCACGATTTGAGTTCAGGGCGGTGTCCAATTTTCAGCCTATGACGATATTAATTATAGTAACAATAATACAATATTATCAATAGTATTTCTGGTAAGAGTGGAGTTTACATGTATGCCGTTTCGTATTATTTCATTGAAATAATAATAATAATAATAATTATTATTATTATTATTATAGACGTTATTTCTACTCTACATTGACCGCCGTCATCGCCCGACAATGTGTGTGGCGCGTGTGTGATGCAATAATAAAACGGTAATAATAATTGGCCGAGTGCGAATTTCCTGCCACGGACACGAGACGACTACGCGGCAGACAGATGTATTACGTGTAGCGTTGTAATAGCGTTTTGGCCTCTGTCCCGCCAAATCTTTTTATTTTCGTACGGTTGCAGCAGCGGCAGCGGGAGAATACGGGAAAGAATAATAACGCACTTAATAGTTAGAAGTGATAAAAATAAAAAAAAAAAATAGTATATAATATATCTATGCCATAATCGTGATATTAACGTAATTTCTTTTTACCTTTGGTTTTCGCATGGCTCCTCCTCCTCCTCCTCCGCCACCACCGCCACCACCTTCTCCACAACTGTTTTTGCCGGTTAGCAGTTACTTTAACTACAACCGCGACCGCTGTCACTATTGCAGTTGAAGTTTGCTTTCGTCTCCAGTGAAATCTGTATGAGGGTATCCGAACCAGCCCCAAGGGGGCACACGCCGCCGCTGGTCGTCCGCGACGGATCGCCAGGGACGCGCAAAAAATGAAAAGTACGTGTAAAACTTAATATATCTTCTACGGACTAAATTAATCAGAATTCGCGAAAATTAGATCTGAACACGATCCGTTAACGAAAACAATCGAAATCAAAAGTTCTCGCGCCAAAGTCGCACACGCGTCCGGCGGCGGTCGTTACGGCACTGCGCTCTTCTTCCTATGGGACTTGCGCTTCGCACGGTCCGTGCGCGCCGGCTCCGTGGGCGAACGCACACACAACGCGCGTATCCGTGGTAACCACGGTAGCGGTAGGTATATAGCGGTTGTGTTCAACGGTTCATATTATATAGCGTCTCGCATTTTTTATGCACACACACACACACACACACACACATGGTGTAGGTATACATACGAGTTAGTTAAGAAAAAAATGTTTAATACATATATAAATTATAATATTATATAAAAATAAATGCACACGCGTCCGACCGATGGTGCAGGTGGCAGCATTTCGTTATGCGTACGCAAAGGTTTTATGATTTTTTTTTTTTTTTGCAAAAGTACCTATTTAATTATTATCAAACGACTTTTATAGCTTTATACCGTTTAAATGGCACCATGACATCAAATTGTAAGCGCGAGTGAGTTTTATTCATTTATTATTATTATATTTATTTTTTATTATCTCTTTTTAACAAAATAAGTTCCCGTTTCTGATCAAGGTTTATTCTGTTAATGTTATACGAGTGTATAACCCCACACGAAACTTGTTCAGTGGAGCCTCGAGTCTATTATCTTCTAGAAGGATAATTAAAAATATAGATACAAATTATGATTATACACATAATATATTATAATATTATAATAATAGTACATATTTTCATATTATTACAGTGTGACTACGTCTATAATTTCTATAATATAAGAATTTCTTCTTCTATAATATAAGAATCTCCTAATAAAACGTAAAATTTAATCCGTATTAATACCTAATGGCTAAGACAGTTGGGGGGTATTATATCTGTTATAATAAATTATATAGGTATTTTTACATTAACCAATAATAATCATACATTTTTGATTATATTTTTATACAGCGATTCGTTGAAATGCGATCTACTGTTATTCATTCCTATGATTTCATTATTGTATCAAAAAAATGAACCGTGTATCGACTATTTATTTTTACATTCGGTACCCGATCAACTTGAAAATTATACTAATTTAAACTTTAAAGCTAATAATATGTCTACTATTGCTTATCCAAATAATAAATTCCAATCAATTGCTATCAAATTCTGGATCATGAGAGAACAATTTTTAAATTTATAGTTATATAATATATATTTTAGTATATTACATTAACTATTAATAGTACTCATGTCCTATTTAATTTTAAAAAGTTTAAGTGTTTTATTTATTATCTAATAAAAGCAGTATAATAGCAATTTGATCATTATTATATGGTAACTACTGTAGTATGCAGTATTAAGTTTCTAGAATATCAGTATAATATAGCGTATAACCAGTTGAGGACACCCACGTGGTGTCCGTACCCCCTAGTGGCCGTTTTTAAGTGCATAATATGTAAATACCTGCTATTATGATACACAGAGGTTAATGATAATATTATAAAACTTTAACTACCTATATATTATTTGATTTTCATCGTTTGATACTCTTAAAGTAAAAACATTGCATTTCACAACTCCTTTACAAAATCCACATTCACACTAGTAACGATATTATGATAAATGACGTATGTATTCGGTATATGATCATCAAAAATCCATTTAATAATATAAATATTATGATAGCTGTAATATAAACACGCTGTATACCACAGCACCAGTTGAACGTAATAGAACGACATTTATTGGGGTACAAAAACTTTACGGGGACTCTCGCGATGTTGGTCGTTGTTTGGGAGATGAGGATTATGCATATAACTGTTATTCCATATTTTATTCCTCGCATTATCATAACGTTATATATGTATACAATTAAATGAGGTTAAATGATACTCATATTAATTTGAAATTTTTACAACTTTATATTGTTGATATATCTTTAAATAGGTATGTATTTAATTATTATTATTATTTATATATATATATATATATATACAAGGCAAAAAAATACATTACAAGAAAGGTTCCAGTTTAAATATGTTTAATGACAATTTATTATTTAATAATTTTTCTTAGTATTCTTAAAATAAAATTCCCTATAGTAATAACTTTCTTATAACTCGTTAAATAAAATTAACTTCTATGATCGACATGATACTCTCTGATAGCAGAAACTTTCAACGAACTCCTTTCTTAATTAATCAATTCGTATAATTTTAAATTCTATACAAAGTGATGAATGTATTGGTTTTACAATGATGTGTGTTTTTTTTTTGTGTCTGTGTACAGCATAACTTGTCGAAATAATGCTCCAATTTCAAACGTTGGGGGGTGGTTTCCGATGTAAAAGTGAATATCTTTGGTGCATTATAGTGGTCAAAAGTAAACATTTTCCAACAGTTTTCAAAAAAATCGAAAAAAAAACAAAAAAAAAATGACGGAAAAACGGAATTTTTACGCAAAACCAGTTTTTGACCAAATCGATTTTTTTGTATGGTTGTAATTCAAAAACTAATCACTGTAAATACTTGAAATTTTCATCAAATGTATATGTCAGTGTTATCTATATACACTATGCAGTATAATTTTCAAAAAATGTTGACTTTTTTTGAGATATAAATAGACCATAGAAATTTTCGATTTTTATGAGAATTTTTTTTTTAAGTGTCGATAAAAAAATTTTGGATGACCATAAACACTTGAAAATTTAATACAAGGTTCCTTATAAGCTTTTCTTGTTGTAGCTAAAAAAAATTAAAAAACGTTAGTCAGTTTTTTTATAAGCGTTTATAGTTCAAATTTTTACGACATCTGTCGAAAACAAGAAAATTTGCAAGTAATTTTGAAGTAGTTGAAAAATTATAAAATTTTTTGTGTTAATAACTAAGGATTAAAAATAGAACACTAAGTTGTCCATAAGTTTTCCTTCAAGCATCTATTAAGAAAACTTGCAGCATCATTATAGGAAAAATTATAAGTGCATTTGAATTTTAAATTTTTACGAAATAGCGTAACGATAACGATTTATCCTCAAACGATTTTAAATATTTGTTATTATTCAAAAAGTATAAATCGTAGATACTTGAACATTTTACCAATTATTTAGATTGGCGTTTACTTTACATAATTTTCAAAATACTTTGACTTTTTTGAGCTATTTATAGACAACTAAAATTTTCAATTTTTCTGAAAATTTTTTTTTGAAGTGTCGACAACATTTTTTTGGCCCTACCAAAATACTTGAAAATGTAATCAAAGTTCCTCATAAGTTATTTTTATAGTGATTAAAAAGTTATAAGAATACATAATTACAATTTTTTTCAATTAACATTTGAAGTTCAAATATTGACGAAAAGTCGTCAAAACCATGAATATTTGCAAATTATTTTGTACCTAGGTATAATTCATAAAAATGTTTGTATAAGTAGCTAAGAGTTGAAAATTGAATACAAGGTTTATCATAAGTTTTGCTTACAATAATATTATAAAAGAACTTAAATGTTGGTGTATTCAGGCCATTAAAACATCAACCACCTTTTTCACCAACCATTCAAAATAATATCCTAGGCTGACAAACCATCTTCGTTCTGAATCGTTTTTCGTTTACAATGATTACTATCATCAGATTCAAATTTAACACTCCGATAATATATAATAGTGATTCACACTGTACCTAATGTACAGCAGAGTGGTACCCACTTGCCCGCTTTTTTTTTCTGATTTAATATTTAAAGTTTTTCCACATATCACTAGAAATAAAACTATAGTACCTAACTACATCTTTAATTTCAATTCCCACTACTATTTTATTGGGGATTACGTATGTGTTGCGTATATTAGTAATGGTTTTCATTCTAATCCACTAATTAATAATTACAAGTATTCCGTGAATAGACTTTAAATTAATTTTTTACTACCTTTAAAAGTGTCTAGGTATATATAATTCAATATACTAAATATATAATGTTAATAAAGAAAGACAAATGCATAATTGGGTTCTTCCTTTTAAAATTATAAATATATGAATAATAATAAATTTAGTTTTAATATAATTTTCATGTTTTTGAACGCCTAAGTGAATACTTTTTACCATACAATTATGCACAAAAAATATTTCAAAAGCTTGAAGTATAATTTTCTATTGTAAAATTATGTAGTTTAAGGATGATACACATTATTGTTACTACACGTTTAAACTATAAAATATTGGTCAAGATAGTTAATCCTTATAAATATATTTCATGATTGAACATCAATAATATATTATATATTAGACTATATACTTTAACAGTTTAACCAGTAATTGTATGATTGAATTGTATTTGTATATATTATTGATATATAAATTAAATTTAAAAATATAATATTTCAATAACCTAAACCTAAATGTATATAAATAAACGTATAAAATATATATTATTAAATAATATGTGAATAATACTTATAACCAAATAACTTATGAGCTTATTAATTATTATACATTACTATTATAGCTTAATATGTAAATAGTAAATTATGTTATATACATTTAGATGCAATTTCATTATGAAAATATTGTTCAATATTTTAAAATCATTATTTGGTTAGTAATCGATCAAAAATATAAATATAATGCTTTATAGACAGCATTTTTTATCTTTATACACATATTATTAAAAATAAGATAGATACATTTTATAAAAATAAAAATCAAGCTAATAGCCTATTTGTTGTTAATCTAAATTTAATAATAAAAAATAACTAWAACACTAGTTGCTGAAATAAAATACCAACTTTTGAAGTCAGTTATTGCAACCTTATACTTAATTATTTTATTTAGGTAAAAATTCGACTTTCTATGTTTCAATAAGTATAATTCAACTATAAAATATATTAATATTAATAATATTATATTCATATTATACATGCTATTACATTATTACTTAGACTTAAATATGTATCCTTATGTTTAATCATTTATTTTTATACTTTATTTGTGTAGACCACTTAATATAGTTTAAAGTAATGTAGTTGTCAACGTAGGTATTTGATTTTCATTATCTAAAAATTGATAGGTAGTTTTATATTAATAATTTATCAATTTAGATCATATTATACTTATAAAGTTATCAAACTATATATGGTGTTTTAAAATTTCAATTAGTTAACAAAATGATATCGTTTTTTTTTCATCAGTTTTGATGTAGGCTCTTGTGTATAGCCATTTATAATAGATATTAAATTGAACTAATCCCCACATAATGGTAAATACGTTTTGCACAAGTTTAAATTTAATTTTATGATTACAATGTATGGTTAAAACTTTATACTGCATTTATACTAGTTTGACATGACTTAAAATGTGCTAAACAAGAAATTCAGTGCATATTGTATTACTTACGTCTATTACGAAAACATAAGTTCAAATTTATAATTCCAAAATGTTGACAAATTTATAACAATTAGTTCTAATGAATCGATGTATGTGGATAATAGAAAAAATTGTCATACTTATACGGGCGCAATTTGTGGGGGGCTTGGGTGTGCTTAACACGCCCAAATTGTTTTATATTAATTTAGATTTTTTAATAATAACAGGTATCCATAACCATAAAAAACATCAAGAAAAAAAACAAAGGCGCTTTAGTACCCCAGTTTTTTCATTTAAATTGTGCTCCTTCATACATTTTTATAAAATAGCCCCTATAATATTAAATTTATTTCGATATTATTTTATAGTGTTATACACGTACATCCAATTTTAAGATCGAATTTAAAATTTTTTATTTGGGATGACTTCAATATTTTTTTTTTTAAATATTTTGATTGAATATTTTGTTTAAAATATACTTAATATTCTTAGTTTTAAAAATATTGATTTTCATGTTATTGCTTTGTTTAAAAACGATTACCTACCTAGTATACCTACTACATGACTACATGAGGATACTTCAATTACAGAATCTACACCCGTTAATTTTCTACACTCATTATATAAAATAATGACTTATCAATATATTAATTAGTACCATACATTTTTGATTGCTGTCAACTTAAAACATTATTAAAAATATGGAGACAAATAAGCATAAAAAAATTAAATGAAAATTAGTAATGAACATGAACTGTATAAGTGTATCTACATCAATTTCGTAAACAACCAAAAACAGGTGTATCATTTTAGTTTACGGTTTAGTTTTAAATGAGGTCACAATAGTGGAGAAAGACAAGGACCAATAAACTACAGGGAATGTATTTTATAGCATATTCCAAGTCATGTTAAATCAGTGTTAATTCAGTGTAAAGTTTAAATCGCTAATTTTAACGATCAAATTAAATTAAAACTTTTATATGTATTTTCCATTATGTGAGGATTACCTACTTTAATATAATTACTATTAAAAGTGGCTACAAATAAAATCCTACATGAAAACTGATGAAATATCGAATTGCGGTAATTCAAACTATAAACCATCCGCGAATAACTCAATAAATAAAATAATACAACCAAAGTATTTCATAACTAGGAATTTAAAATATTTATGTAAGCTATAAAATATTAGAAAATAGTATTGTTATGGCACATAATATTATAGTAAAGAATACATTTATACCATTTTAGTAAATAATAATAAAAACAATTTCCCAACACGTCATACATCTGCTGCTTGCAAAATGCAAACATTAATCAGATTTCCCCTACCTCTACATACCCACTTAATGTAGGTAACATACACCATATACAACCGTCAAAAATACTGTAAAGAGGTGACACGAAATAGACACGTTTAATTCTGCTGGTAGACCAATGTGTATATGCAATTAGTTTTAGTACCACCGCAACATACAACAGGACTTTGTTCGTATTTATTCAAATTCACGATATCCCAACACTTTTAGTTCTTTTCGACCCTTGTTAATAAAGTTAGTAGATACCTACTAGTTCGGGGATTGTCATCTGTTGATACTGTTCATATTATTCATATTATTATACATATTAATATATTGTACTTACTTAAATACTATATACTAATTATACTACAATAATATAATAAAATATAAGATCGATAAGCTCTTATTTTTGTAATTAAAGTAACATTCTACCTATGCGATTACGAAATAGAATATAAATTTAAAAACAATTATCGATTAAACTAACATCAGTGTTATAAGAATATTTGAAAAATTCGACTAATGTCATTAAACTGTAATAATATCAAGAATTTATAATATATTACATCATATTTACTGTACTTATAATAGCGGACTTACTGAATCCTATAATAATGCTTATATAATTTTGTGTATTTGTTTTTTAAAATAAAATCAAGAATATAGTTTATGAACATTCTTATTCCTTTGATTGTTTTTTATACATTGTAAGCAAGACAAAGTAGTACATTCAAGTACAATTTTAAGAAAATTTTTAAGCTTAATTTGAAAAACCTAATCAACTATAGTAAAACTTATTGATAAATATACAAACTAGGCAGTTTCTCAGATTTAAATCCAATACCAAACAGAGTTCTTAGTTTTTCATTTAAAATAATATATTATAATATTATAATAATCACATTTATATTAATAGATCAGGAGATCAGTATTTTATACAATACCTACTTAAATATAGAAAAATACAGTATCAAAGTGGCTGTATTAAATGATTTATTAAATAATAACAATTTCAGAAAATCAAGACTTTGGCCCTTTGGGTAGTGATTCAAAATATTCTTCGAAGAATGACGCAGGCTTAGGTGTTATCCATAAATATTCTTTTATACAATTTACACGTGTTTCCACCAATATTATATTATCGCATGCATTTTTTTCTGATGATGTTAGTTTTTCAGAAGATGTAACGGGTAGAATTTTGTCATTTTTAGAATCTTGAGTATTAGGTGTTTCTAACACAGTAGGTGTTGTTTCTTCTGTTGTTTCTAACACAGTAGGTGTGGTTTCTTCTGTTGTTTCTAACACAGTACGTGTTGTTTCTTCTGTTGCTTCTTGATCTATAATAGGTGTCTTAGATTCTTGACTTTTTCTTATTGTTACATTTTGCCTCTTTTTAAACATCTCTGTTTTAATCAACAAAGGAAACTTAATTTTTATAGTTTTTAAATAGGTATAATTACTATAAGAGTAATTTAATATGTTGATTTGAATGAATTAAAAATTTTTGATAATATATTGCTGCGTTCGATACATTTTTTTTTAAAAAAGTTATAGTTTTGTATTTACTATCACTAAAAATATTATTAATAGTTGTAATTATTTTTCCAAAAATGCCTAACTTAAGTACAGAAAATAAAATGAATTAGGTAAATATCAAAATAACTGATTATATTTTTTGGTTTATCAGTGTTTCTATGAGTATTTATTTTAGAATAAATATTTATAGCCAACATACTCCGATATCATGAAATATACACATAGACTTCATTTATGTTTTGTATAGCTAAATCAGTCATTGTTAGAATATTAGCGCGTCTATAATATTATATTTTAAAATCAATTTTTACTATTATAAAAATAAAATATTTTAAATATTTTATTTTTTAATTATTATACTGATATTTTATTATTATAATATGTTATTTTTTAATACAAATTTAAAGTAATTATGTTGGTCATATTTTAATAATTTATAAGTAAACAGGCTAAGTACAAATATGAATAATATGTAATATATTTATTTTAATAAGTATTATATGAACACATAACATTACCATGGTTTTAACCAAATATTACATGTTGAAGATAATTTTAAATTATCTTTAAAAAAATTATAAAAAAACAATTTGATTTGTAAGAAGATTGAAAAAGAAAAATATATATACTAACTGTATAAATTACTATAATAATATACTTAACAATTATTTATCGAAATTTTTGAAAATAATGTGCGCAGGGGCCCAAAAATGACCCTCTCCATTTCGCCCGGGTACCCTCTCGCCCAAATTTTATTTCCGTTTAGCCCAGAGAAGTTTAGAACAATTTAAAATTAAGTTGGCAATGGTTATAATATTTGAGTATCATTTAGCGTTATCCCTAAAACACCACGAGGAGGCGATACTCTTTGTTTTTCAAAATTTTTTTTTCACAATAGTGGTAAATTCAACAAATTTAAAATTTAGTTCACAATATTTATAAACACTTATCATTAAAAAATCAAATATACATCATAATAAAATTTTTTTTTCACATTTTTTCGGTGTGCTTCAGTGGCGGATTTAAGAAGGGGCCAGAGAGACCTGCCCCCCCATGGTCATATATAATATATCTTGAAATACTTATATTAATATAAGTGTTTTTATAAAAATATGTACAAATGTAATATAAAATATTGCCCCCCCCCCCAAACAACATCCTAGTTCCGCCACTGGTGTGCTTTATAGATTTTGATCGATTTCAATTCGATAACAACTGGATTTCTTATGTGTTATCTGCTACCTATCGATTTTATATTATATTATAATTTATAAAGGATATTTCTTTTGGCTTTATTTTCTTAACTTAATTACCTTAATTTTATTACTATAGGTTTTATAACGTTCCCTAAAATATAATATTTGACTGAACTATTGCCAACTCAATTTTAAATTGGTCTAAACTACTCTGGGCGAAACGGGCTACGCCGTGTGTAGATTCACTGTTTACGGGATTATTAATATTTACAATTATTGCCATACGAATAAATAAATAAATAAATATAAAATTATTACTTACGATGACAAATGTTAATACAAGCCACATTGTCTAGTTTTGAATAACTAAGTTATATATTATTATTCAATTATTTTATCATTGTAAGTTTAATAATATGCTAATTAGTATATATGAAAATTATTTAAAATTAGGAATCAGCAATACCTATTGCTGCAAATCGAACAAATCATGTGTAATATTGGTTGGTAACATTTTTATTTTCTTGTTTGATTGAAAGAATATTTGCTATTACCTAACTGTTTATTAGTACCAACATAAAATCAATTATTATAAACTCGATTGGAACAATTGGAAGATAAGTATACTCGTAAGTATCAATATTTTTTTCAGCCAAACAATGAATGATTGTTAGGAATAATTAACAAGAAATCTATAATAAAACAATGAAACAATTCATTCTCAGGAATAGGTACTCTAAAACTTTTTTTAATTTCGTTTGAACCACTTCAGTCTTTGTTTACCACCACCCACTCATGATTCAGATAACAATAAAATTTATTCTATTCAAAAATAAACTGATTTGATAATGGTAGTAATTATTATTAATAAAATAATAATACCTAACAATGTGACGGTAATAATATGAATAAAAAAATAATAAAAGTAGACGTCGAAACTTTACGAGCTTAATTATTGTGAAATTAAATTATTAATACACTATCTAATAAATATAATAGTTAACAAATTAGCATCTACTGTAAAAACTTACAGTAATTTTTTAATTAAACAGCACAACATTTTTCTGCATTGTAATAAATTAATATTATTTAAATCTTTACAGTATAATTTAATTTAAAAGAATATTTAGCTAAAACAAAATATAAAGTAAAAAGCAGCAAATTAGTGTAATTAAATTTATTATGTTAACTGTAAGTATGGAACTTTCGTTAAAATCGATAATTTGTCTTAACGACAAAACTTATAATAGCTCTTCCATATGTTAAAACTCTTCCTGAATTTCTATAATACCTTAATTGAAATTTAAAGTGTAGTCTGTATAGGTATAGTTGGTTACTTATTATATTGGCATTTGAGATTTTTAACTGTGAAACATAGTTGTATACTTGTATTAATGTTCTTTATATACTATTATATATATATATATATATATTTAAATTTATTTATTCAGCTAAATAAATTTCAGTTACATAATTATTGCAATAAATAACATTAATAATAGCTGGTAGCTGTTATTATGTACACCAACCGAACTATAAGCTCGAATACATATATATATATATCTGGTATAGGGAGTTCATGGATACCATAATTCGTTTATAGTAAAATACTTATACAATTACACATTAAGTAATGTTTAAAATCAAAAATAAAATATATAATAAAGTAAATAGATATTCTAGTACAGGATTTAGACTAGAGTTAGATATTATATTTATAATAATAATAATGATATATTCCTGATACATTTTATTGCGTTTGTGTGTTTGTTAAATAAAAAATTAAATTAAAATTATTATTAAACATATTTACTTTTTATAATTTTATCAATACACACATTTTCATCAAGATCATTAACTATTTTATTAATTGATTTTTTTATTTCATATTTATTAATTGTATCATTAGAGTTATTAAATTTACTTTCACATAAACTCATTATAAAACTATTGAGATATTGCGTTGTCTTTCAATATTTTAAGATATTTTACTGTAGTAATCGCTATTATTTGTTAATAATACTTATTTATAAATTACTATAATAATATTATGTTAGTTTAGTGAAAACACAGGCTTTATATTTGTAAAAATTATATATTTTGAAATAATAGTTATAAAACCACGTTTTTAAAGTAAATTATCATTCTAATATACATTATGTGTTGAATTTCTTAAGGTGATAGATGTTATAAATTGAATTGAATGATAAATTATTGTATAGGAATAATGATTTTGAGCGAACATGGCATGTAAACCTATAATATATCTAAGTAATTTTATTTTATTATAATATATTTATAACGAATGGTTATTTATGTGCTAAGTTGAATATTAATCTTGCAAAAAAAATTGTATTTATTTTATTATTGACTATTCTAATTATAGTTTATAATATTATGTATAGGTATTATAAATTATAATAATATATTATTTTTATTAAATTTAAGTCAATATTCTTACACTAGGTATCTATAATAATTACCATACTTTGCGGCTAATACCTACATTATAGTTATTTCATAATTAGAAATAGCACTCCATTAACAAACCAACAAATTAAAATTTTTTTTATGTTTTGTAAAAATTATATTATATATTTATTAAGTACTGTTGTATTATGAATATGAGAAAATAATACAATTTTTTTAATACATATAATCTGTAAATATTTTTTTACGATAAGAGTAGGTATTAAAAAAAAAAAAAAATACCAAGTCTTAAGATAGTGAACACTCAATGATAACTCTCTAAGAATGGGAGTATTTTTATTATTTCATTGATATTTATTTATTTTAGATTTTGAACGAAGTGATGAAAGTATTGATTCTATTTTCTGTGTACACCATATATCTTGTCGAAATAAAAACTTCAATTTAAAACTTCAGGGATGGTTAATTCCGGAAAAAAATTAAATATATCTTTGGTGCATTATGCCATTATAGAGGTTAAAAGTAAGAACTAAGAAGTTTCTAGCAGTTTTCAAAAATTCGGAATAAACCACAAAAAAGTGAAGGAAAAACGGGAATTTTCACTCGAAACCAGTTTTTGACAAAACTGATTTTGTATATAGTTGAAACTCAAAAAACGAATCAATGAAAATATTTGACATTTTTACCAAATTTTTATATTTGTGTACAGGTTATTTCAAAATATCTTATATTTTTTTTAGCTATATATAAATTAATTGAAAACTGAAATCATAGATTTTTCTAAGTATTTTTTTTTAAATGTCAATAAAAAAAAACTTAAAAAATCAATACATGATATTTTTTGTTAGACAGTAAAACTACTTTTGGCCAAATTAAAATTTTATCTTAAGTTTAAATATTTACAAAATCTAAATTTCACTTGTAAAATACTGTTTTAACTATCAAATAATTTTAGATTTTTGTTATAGTTAAAGATTACTAGTCATAGAAACTTTAAACTCGCTAATTATTTAAATTGCAGGTATTTTCTGTACATGATTTAATTTTAGGGTATAAAGTTCATTAAAACAAAACCACCTTTTTCACTGACTAGTAGAAAATATATCCTAGGCTGACAAATCATTGCTGTTCAGAATTGTTTTTCGTATACAATAATACTTATCATTGCATTCAAAATTAACAAACCCATTATAGTGACCTAGGTACTGTTTGTTCAAGATCCATTTGATACCTACTGTACAGCAGAACGTTACCACCTGACCATCCTTTTGTTAGTTTGTTTATTACAATAATTCTCTATCTGCGTTTAAGTCTCTTGAGCAATAAATTGATCTATAGATGCAGTTAAAGATATAAACGAAACATTTCATAAAAATGAGTCTGTTTTAGTTATAATTTTAATATTCAGGTCCAAATAAAAGTATTTGTATAGATTTAATTGATGAATTTGTTATTTTCTATGAAATTTGGTGATCTGAAATATTGATTTTTTTAACGTTATGTTAGGATTACATCTCTTTAAATTTGTATACCATAGATCCATATGGGCATAAGTAAGGTTTTGTAAATAAGGGTTTTTGTTTTTGTTGAGTTTAGAAAATATAATTAAATGAGTTAGAAGTAGGTAGTGTGCTTTGCGATGGCTTTTCAATAGTAATACTAGTAATAGTCTTGCTTTGTTTTTACAAAGTTAGTTTCCATCGTAAGAACAATAATATTTAAAGCGCTGTTAGTCATAGCTTTTAAAGTGGAAACTTACTATCCCTTATATCTAACATCTGGAAATAAAAAAAAAAAATTTAAAAACGGTATACATTGTGCATTAAGGCTACTTCACACTCTGTTGTGTTTACGCGAATCGTGGTTTCCAAAAAACAATTTGCGTATAGTATAGTGATCTAGTAGTTGGTTGGCTGAACTATACAACATTGTGGAACGGATATGATTCTGCTATATGGAATACTGTATGGAATATGTTTACCAATTATTACCATTACCATTATAAATATTATATAAATTAACAAATTATAAAGCTTGAATTGCTTCATTACACTAAAAATTACCAGGTATAAATTTAAAAATAATTATTTTTTATTTTTCGGAAATTACAAATTAAAATATTACGAAGCAGTGTGAAACCATTTTAAAGCTGTTAGTGTTTCTATAAAATAAAAATACTTACGGATTTTATGATAGTTCTAAAACCGTGGTTATAATTGTTATAAGAAGTCTTCAGTTTTCAGTGATCAATGTTATTACATATTATATTATATCAATAGAAATAGTTTCTCGCATATGTTGAATATTGTAGACATTTTAGATAATCATTCAATTTAATCTTATTTTATATGTACCTAATATAGGTGGAAATAATTTTAGAAGATATTATTGAGATAGATCAGGTATGTGAAACAAATGTGCGGGATATGAGATAAAATACCTATACAATATAACACCGCGACACGTACAGCCATGATAGTCCCATTTTCGTCGAGAAATTTTACGAAAACGTAGGTAAGATAATTAAAATCAAAAAGCGCAATTATCATACGATCAAGAGTGTTTGTTTTTAAAATTTTAACTATAGTTTTATTGTTTAGTAACAAGTATTTCCGACCAATAAAACTGTATATTTTGTTTGATAAGCCACATAATTCTACCGAACTTCCCGATCTGTAACCTCAGTCAGTCTATGGTCGTTGTCTCATTGATGATTTAAAGTTAACGGCGAAAGTAACCCTACGTTAATTGTTTTATTTTAATTTGATCTGTAACCTATTAATTTATGGTCTTTCGGTGACTCAAGTGTTGATCGACGTATATCACCAAAATGTACGTATACGACACATATATTAAGTGACACTGATAAGTAATAAGTAATTAATTTGAGTTATAAAAATATATTTAGATATTTGCAGTATGAGGGGCAACATAGTGTGACGAGCTGTGATGCATTGATTGCGTAATAGCTATGTCGTCAGGTATATTGTCCGCTCACGGACAACGATGGTTACTGCCCGTATCTGAATTTAGAATGCTTAAGTGGAAAAGCCGAAAAGGTTTCGAAACCGAATATGGATACACTTCGCCGATAGTAAACAAAATAATAAATAATAATTGTGATAAGAAATGTTGATAATATATAATATGATAATAAGTATTTGCGGATATCCGAGAGGGCTTGGGGGCTTATCCTTCCTGATAACTAAGCCATCTCAAATATGTTTTCAAAATTATAAAAATACTGTCAATTCAGTGAAAAATTTTTAAAAAACATTTTTTTTTTCAAATATAATATATAATACATCGTACATTTTATGTTGAGAACATTCTACTTATATTATTATATATTTTATATTATGCACCTATACAGCAATGGTTATCGGTCGATCTTTCTAAGAATATAGATTATAGATCGATCACGAATAAAAATTAATTTAACCATTATCAGTCGATCGTATAGTAGTTATCGGATAATGCGAATTGCTATATTCTATTTTAGGTATTTAGTATTTACCATTTTCGGCAATTGCGATAATGGGAATAGTTAATTATTTTATTCCTTAGGCCCGTTTCACATGGACGCGTATCGTACGCGACGTATCATATGCGCGCGTTTTTAGTTTACATTGATTAAGTTCATACGCGCCATTTCGAGGGTCGCGCGTTTTGCTCGCCGATATGGCGCGTATGAACTTAATCAATGTAAACTAAAAACGCGCGCGTATGATACGTCGCGTACGATACGCGTCCATGTGAAACGGGCCTTAGCCTAAAGCCTAATGTAAGATACCCATTAAATTACTCCATATATAAATAATACAGAACACATACATAGCAATTTGCACTGGTCATTGCCCATTGGTGATATGATTCCTCCAGAATGCTGGTTTTAAAATAAATTATTCATTACTGTTATTATCTAATTATTGATATGTTAATTGACTTGTATGCATTGAATAATTTTGTAAATTATGAAAATAATTGTAGCCTCCCCAACATTTTCAAAGAATATCCGCTTATGATAATAAGAAAATTCGCAATATGGTATACTTCTTTGGTATGGCTAATGCACAGAGTAGTATAATATTATACATTGTTCTATAGAATAGTGCAGTGGTGTTCCCAACCGGGGGGGAATTTAGAGTCTTCTCGGGGGGGGGGGGGGTATAGTGATAATGGAATTACAAAATAAATACAATGTGTACAATTGAAATCATTGTATTCATTTTCAGATTATAGCACATCAATAACAAATATATATTATGTATATTATAATAATAAATCTTTCACATTTATTCTAATATTAATAGATACACAGTGTCAAAGTTTGATTCACATGCCTCACGCCTATCTGTTTGCCTCCGATAATGGATACTACAAACCAGATAGAGCATGCGTTAAATATTTTTTTAGACTCGACTTCATGTTTATATAGTTACACGTCAGTCATGTCGTACTTTTAATACCGTCGTTTTGTATATAAGTGTTATATTGTAATTCTTGTTTCCATATTCAATAATTTTTTCTTACACTTAATATTATTACTTAGGAGGTGATAATACATCTTTAAAATGATGAAAATAATAAAAGTAAATAGGTAGTTGTATATTGTATGTTTGTATAATACTTTAATATATAGTTATTTTATATAATTTATATTTTGTACTCCTCACAGAAAAAGAAAATCGACTAAGGGAGGGAGGAATGAGATTTTAGTAAATTTATAAGGGGGGCGTAGAATGAAAAAGTTTGGGAACCACTGGGATAGTGCTTATCCTAAGGTACTTACCAAGGTGTACACTGTATACTGTACCTACACCATTGGTATTAATGCTAATTAGGCGTAGGTACACAATTATTGATAAATCATAAATAAAATAATGTTTTATTATGTAAAATATTATTAAGGAGACAAACGATTGACAAAGAAAATAATGAGTGTCTACTGATCTAACCTTTGCTCGGAGACCGGGCTGGTGGCCGTACTGCAGGCAGGAAACAACTGAGAATCAAGATGGATGATGTGGGAGGCTGATGGCTTTCAGACGACGACTGGGGCAATGTAGGAGGGGAACGATGTAAAAATACGAACAATAAACCGCATGGAGGCCGGTACCGCACGCCAAACAAAATAGGTAAGTGTATAGTCAGTGCAGTAAGTTGTAAGCGCCTGTGGTTTCTAGATCGCGGACATTTTTGGCAAATACGACTACAGTGTTTTCAGTACCGGCTCCAACTTAGGGCGGTCGGTATAACGGCACGTGGAAAATAACTATTACAATCAGTGGCGAGACACGGATAATATTGTATCGTCGTCGTTTGTGTGCGAACGGCTCTCGAAACCCGACAGAATTGAGAGTTTCCGCCGTCGGATCCCAAACGGCTCCCGTAGAAAAAAAATTAAATTAAAGCTCACTCATGTCAGTACACCTAAATTTTTAAAAGAACTAGAGTTCATAATAGGAGACAAATTTTCATCTAGTGAAATAACACGTATGGATTATATATATAAAAAAAAATATGCCTAAAAATTCGCGAAATGTATGATTTTTCTTTTACTTATATGTATAATATACCTACATTGTATATTATGTATTTTTTTCTTATTTTTTTCAACACTTAAATTTAATATTATTTTAATAAAAAATTCACAATACTTATATGATTCTTCTGCATACGTTTTATAATTTATTTAGTTTACACCAACAAAAGTTTAACCACACCTCTTTTGAGACAGTTTTAAGCTGGTATGATGAAATGAAAATGAACTTGTGTTGTAAAATCCGGAGCCATTTGGAAATTTACCTGTTCGTAAAATATTTTTGACGGGAGTCATTTAGGAAAATGGAAGCCGAATTGGCTACCACCGTCCCTGCGGGTGGCGGCCCACACACAACTACGTAAATCGGTGGACTCGGCAAATTGCCCGTGATTTGGGATAAATTGCGGACCGCGACTTTGAACTGTATCGCAATAAAGATAAACCACGGTTTAAGATATCTTAAACTGTGAGATAGTTCGTTCGGCTTATTGGGCACCGAAATTATATTCGGCGAAATAAGATTCCACTAATTTGCAGACTCGTGTAGTAGATTTTAATAAGCAATGATGTATATATTTTGCTGTATACAAACGAGATCCCGAAAATTGCATAGGTACATAATATCATATACGCGATTCGGCATAGTTTCATATGCAATGTTGTCATTCCGAAAACGTTTATAAACAATATATTATAATTTTAGTAACATATAGTTGGTCCCCGGTACCTATATTACAAATCATTTTCGGAAAACATAATTTTAGTTTACATTTTACACGTTGTTGGATTCGTTGCGAATTATCGTATTTTGTATTGTAACTTTTACATAATAAAATATGATTAATTACACAATTCAGCAAATGTGTGCAATCGTGT
Source organism: Aphis craccivora (assembly GCA_009835225.1). NCBI lineage: Eukaryota > Metazoa > Arthropoda > Insecta > Hemiptera > Aphididae > Aphis > Aphis craccivora. The sequence continues at coordinate 35,963 of VUJU01001175.1, forward strand.
CGTACCTATCTAACATTTTTATATACCTAATATTATAATCCTTAGGTAACTTTATAAAGAATCGTCGATATAATTGCAATAACCACAGTACCTACAGATTATCTTACATTTAGGTTACTAAATTCTTTTACACTCGTTATATCAGATATTGTATTACTAATCAGCTATTTTAGTTTATGTAAAACCAAAAATCATTATGTAATATAAAATTTTTATTTACATTATTTATTCAAAAATAAGTAACAAAGCGAATTCAACTCTAGTTATTTAAACCTAAGTACCAAGGTATTATATTTAAACAAAAAAGAGAGAGAATAAAATAGCACACAAGATTTTTTGTAATAAAATAAATCTCTCTTTTTTTTAGTTTCCTTAAGTTATTCATTGACCATTGAACAGTATAATATTTTGTTTCAATGTAATAATATACAAAAAAACTAAAAGAAAACACCAAGTTTAATCACAGTTAATACATAACTATTATTGAATATCGATTGGTATATTTTTTTTTTATTTTAAATCAAAAACAATAGTGCAACAAATTTACAAATAAATATTGACAACATCAATTGTAATTACGGTAATATTTGAATATATTCGTATAGTTTCTATTCATCTATGAGACCCCTTATACACTTTTATTTCTTGCAAGACTCAATATAATATATAATATAATATATACATATAATATTTTATTACCTATCAGTCGTTCGGGGTATTAGTTGATTTCAAACAGATTTACTTTGACATTGGAAATGCACAATTTTCAATTTTTTTTTTTTTAATATTATATAGTATTATGACTAAATTATTATCAAAATTAAAATTAAACAAAAAAACACATAATATGTATATAACAAAATATCACAGAATAATGAAAATGTATTAAACACAATATAATATTTATAAAAGGGTAATATTAACGTAGTGTTGGACATTGGTATACAATATTTAAGCGTGGTAACGAACAATATATATCATTAAAATATTATTAATAGATTATATTATTAAAGATTGAACAGATTTCATATAGTGGACCACGGTGATGGGTTTTTCGTAAAATATAACAAAAAGAAAAACATTTATACAATACTTTTTTTTTAAAATAATAATTGTCACGTGCGATTGATTTATGGGTTAAAATTTAATTATACACGTGTAATAATTGTTTTGATTTTTTTTATTTAATTTCAAAGACTTAGAATCATGATAAACATAAACATACTTAGGTACATAACTAATATTTGTTTCATAGTGTTAATCTAGAAAATATGATTTTATCTGTTACCGCACATAAAAATATCTTCACACAATCAATGACCATCGAAAGTTGGATTGACACAACACTTCGATGCATCCAAAAGTAACGATAAACTATAATTAACTTAGGCTTCGCCTGTTCATTCAATATCAATATTATTTTTAGAATAAAGTAAGATGTACGAAAAATATTTAGCCTGTTTGGAACAGTAGTATAATAATAACATTATAGCGTTTGTGAGTGAGTAACTGCTATCTGTGTTGCGAACGAATTCGGTTTCCTGGTACCGATCACCGCCGTCATTTCGACACTAGATGGCGTTGGGCCAATGTAAACATTGCAAACGAATCTAAAAATAAAAAACAATCTAACGTGAGCAAAATGTTCATGAAGACGACGGGTTGACCGAATCGTTTCCAGATGAGTTCGGCAACGAAGACGTCCTCTGCATTATAATGTCCTGAGGCCTGGAGTCCTCTCCCAAAGACACCAACAAACTCGGCTACATAAAAAACAGAAAAATTAAATTAACTCCAAATGACCAAATGTCAGTAAAATGATATAAAACAAAAAACTGGGTAATAAGATCATTGTTTAATATAGTGTTGAACTTTTTCAGTAGGTACATATATCCTTAATCAGTAATCAGAGATAAATATTTTTGTATTCGTTACACTGCGGTTACCACTTAAATTCTATTGGCATCTATATGAGCTAGGAGGGTATATTTTGTTAAGTAAATTAAGTTCTATAAATATTATTATGTTGATATTGATTCAGCGCCTCTATAAATATATTTGGGTTTTATGATATAACGTGTTAAAATCAACATTATTTTTTTATTGACTTAAATTTCATTATTAAATGCCAAGGTTTACAAAATTAATCGGGGTGTAAAGAATGACTCTGGTCATAAAATAATTTATTTCTTGAACGCCAAAACATAATGAATAAGTATTTTATGAACGCAAATATGAAATATGGACTAATGGAAGTAAATAACGATGAATTTTAATCATAAAAACATATAGTCTTGTGCACTGTACATAAAACTGATTTAATTTTATGAGAAACAAACGATGGTATCAATAAATAATACATCACTGCATTATTAATATTAATCAAAAGTGTTTAGTTTGTTTTTCCAGTTATAATTTTTAAATGATGAATTGACATTTATTACTCGAATTCAGGGTATAAATATAGACAATATTTAATAGCCAACAGTTTGGTGTTAATGGGGATTTTATTAAACAAAATAATATTATAATAGTAGTGTTTAAATAATATATAGAAACATTACTAATCATTTTTCGAAACAATTTCAACTTTTTTTTTTAAAACTTCTTTTGCATTTGAAGGGTTGTGAATAGTTAGTTTCAGGTCGGTGTTTTAAACAGTTAAAATAACAATACACGTCAAGATGATTGTTGAAGTTCGTTTTGTTTTATTCTGTTTTTATATTATATAGTTTTAGTTGTATTTTATCTATTCAGTAAAATTTTAACTATATATCTATTTATAATGTGCATATTTCTCTGAACTATTCTGAACCGTACCGTAATAGACACTCGTGAACTACTCGTTCGCCATAACAAATTACTATTTCACACCATCTCTCATAATATAATATTTCCTAATTATAAATAAACATGACAGGTACATATTATAACATTTTATAATATGCAGTTTATGTGTTACACTATGATCATTATTCCCATCAGATAGAACTATCGACACGTTGGGACTGGATTATGATATATTATGAGCTGCGATAGTTATCGAATAAGCTATAATACTCGTGCACCATACCGGTTACGATAATGTAGTATAGATAAACTGAGCAACAAATAACAATAAATTATGTATGCAAATAGTTCGTACTAGTATTGCTTTTAGGAACAAACGGATATATAATAAATATCATTATGGTGGTTTATTATTTATGTATACCTAATGAAATTATGGCCTTAACTCTAAAACGTTCATACAATTTATATTCTTGGTTCAAGAATTGCTATTAGAATAAGTCTTAACCGCCATAAATTTGTATTGATATTTCATTTTTAAATATATTTTGTTATTTTTTATTGAGAAATTACATTGTTCTCTTATAATATATAATAAAATTAATTCTGTTCTTATATTATTGTTCATAAAAAAAAAAAAAAATAGTTTTAGGAATTTAAATAAATAAATACATGGTTAATTTAAATTTCATAGTACCTCTTGGATACTGATTGATCTTAAAATATTGCAGTGAATCTAAAAATGGTACTTAATTTATCAAGTTATGTAACCTGACTTATAATGTTATAATTTAATAATATATTTATTAAAAATCTAAATTTTGAATTTTTTTTAGTATTATATATAGGTATTTAAAAGGACGTGTGTCTTACCATGCAGTCTTAAAAAACATGAAACATAGCAAATTGTTATTCAATAGAACCAATATTGTGTATAACTTTAATATTATTGTAAATTAACTCTGCATTGACATATTCGTAAAGAGACCAACTAATATTGTTGGTAAAACGTTCTCTCAAGTCTCATTATGACTATTTTTAATATTACTTTTTTTTTATTATTTCGACTAAACCGATTTAAAACCATTGTTTATTCTTCTATCAAGATAAAGGACAAAAACGACACAATACCAATGGATTTTTGCAATACAGAAATGATAATGACGCATCTCACCTGTAAAGGGAGGAATACGGATTCGATCGTCGCCGCCCTTGGTTGGAGTGGAGCCGGGGCCACAACGTCGCCACGGCCGTTAAGTACGCCTCCGGGAAATGTGTCTTGCGAACCTGTGATCAAAATAAAAACATCACAAAAAAATTACGTCTAAAACTAATCGAAACACGCACGAATACGCGACGGCGGGATGTGATTCCGTCGTTGGATATACTAACCCTGCGAGTGTCTCGGGGGCGAGTTGTACGGCAAAAACGATGGTGCAGGTATGCCCGGTATTTGTGGTGCTTGGAATGCAAGACTCAGCACGTTCATCCCGTTAATGTTGCCTGCGAACGAACATAAACCAAAAACAAATTACAATCAACGTATATATTCCGCGGGTTGTATTATTATAATTTGTAAGTTTTGACTGAAAATTAAATTAATTTAAAATTATAATAACAACGATAAAATACGATAATGTAAATTATATTTTGAAGATCTACTCATTTGCGTGCATTTTTCTAATATTATGTTGCATTATATACGTTATAATACGTCGTTACATAAATATGACATAACAATATAAGAATACTCTATTTTTTAAATTTAATTTGTTTATCTAAATGGTAGAATAATAATACTATGTTATGTGTAGAGTACGAATTTTTATCCATTTACAATAACAAAGTATTTGATAATCAAATGATTTGTATATATATTTTTTTAATATTATTTTAAACATATTTAGCTTTTATTATTTGAATACTTATTATAAAATAATACAATTAAACATTTATATATATTGTATGAAATGTATATGTTATATATAATATTATTTCGTTTTGTTAAAATTAATTATTAATTGAAATTTGCAATCAAATTCTTCTAGGAACAAAATAAGTTTTAGTGTTAATGATTGCTTGTTTAAAAATTGTTCAAAATCAACTAAAGTCATTAAATATTTTATTTATAAGAATTTAATTTCTCTAAATGTAAAACTTGATAAGTGTCGTTAAGTGTAAGCTCTTCACCCAATAGTGTTTTATTGATATTACATAAAACTTGTGAGTCTTAATTTCTAGAAAAAAAATATATTGAATTTGTATTATTTTTTTTTTTATAGGTCCATGAATCATATACAATTTTTCATCCAATTTAAGAAGATGCATATTTTGAGATTTTTAAAATTATTTCTAGTAAATATTTCAAATTATAAGAGACCAAGTGGTTTGTGGAAATTCAGTAACATTTATGCCACAATGCATATGCCACATGTTATTTGAAGATTTTGTTGGAACTGTAAGACCATTACGCCAACAATTAAGAAGAAGAAAGAGTAGAAAATACGTAGATAGATGCTAAATCAAATAGGTCTCAAGTCTCAATCAACTTAAACATTTTAGCTCCTTGAATAACGCATGTATAATAGACTGTCTCACAGTCAATCAATGCACTTTGATGGGGAAAAGTCAGTATCAGTTGTTACATTGTGTATTTTGTCAAAAAAAAAAA
>VUJU01001175.1:41444-62367 GCA_009835225.1 Aphis craccivora
ACACACACACACACACACACACACATATATACTAATACTAATATAATACTTCATATTATGCGGTTATAATATTGTTATTTTTGCACACGCGTATATGGCAGCACATCCGCGCGGGAAATATACTCACACAATACGCGCGTGTGCACGTTCTATATAATATATAAATAATATTTTGAAAGCTACACGGGAAACCTTTCTGACGAATTATTATTGTAATAACGAGCACACGCGTTGTATGAATACGTCTACGTCACGCGTCTCCGCAAGTTGCATGAGCGTTAGGTGACTGCCGGCCGGATGGGGGCGAGTTAGTTTTACGACTCACGGAGTTGTAAAAATGCTAATGTCTCACCAACCCCCAATAACATTTGCAATAAAGCCGTACGTCTACATGAGCCAACGGTTGACACGACCATATTATAATAATAACAACGAATAAAATATAAATATTGTTGTTATTTTACTACAACGTAACGAGATCTGTATTGTTGTGCTACAACCAGAGCCATCTGAAGGCACAGGTTCAGTCTTATCTTTAGCTTGTTTTTCAATTTATTTTTAAATAATGGTTTTTTTTTTTTAATTTGAAATTTGAAAATCAGTTAACTGTAAAAGTCACAATTTAAAATTGTATAGAATTAAGTATTAACATAGTTATATTCAATATATAACTATTGATACCTGCATTGTGACATTGAGAGTTTGATCGTCCTGGTCGTTGTAATTTCCTATTTAATAATTTTCAATTTATTTGTACATAGTTATTCGTTAAAATAGTTGTTTTTTAATTTTTATTCTCAATCAATAATGAAAATAATATCATACGTAATAATAATATCACGCGTTACGAAAAGTGTGATCAGGCGAGGCGAACGGTAATTGGTGGGGGATATAGGCAAGCGTCAGCAGTGCGCGTGCACATTTTTCTTTCTTTCTCTTACAGCTGGGAAATGAAATATGTGTATACTTCAGTCAGTAGTTCGTTTTTTTTAAATAAATTTAAATATTTGTAGGAAATTAATATATGTATATGTGCATACATGTATATATTGCACACACACATTCATATATATATATACATATAGATAGAGTGAAAGAAGTTTCACTTCAGTTGTGCGGTCATAAGCACACTCACTTTTTTTAAAAATTAACTTTTTATTTCGAGTGAGAATACATTGCGTACTTATACATATTATGTTTCAGCTAATCGGGTGTATTCATATCCAGTATACATATCATCGAATGGTAAACTACACCAGTAACTAATTAGGTAAGCTTTTTATACTTTTAGGCACGCTTATTGGTACAATATTACAATTTATTACACGCATTAGCAACCGATAGTAATTACTTCGGTTTGTGGGTACCTATACCTATCGTTAATTTTTGTGAAGTGAACGTGAAAATAAATGATGGTCGGTTGATATGGTATCTATGCTTATTACTTACTACTCGTATTAATATTATCATTAAAATGTAAAAATAATTTTATCTTTTGGTGTAGGTACTTATGGTTTTTTTTTAAAGTTAAGTTCAACTAAACTGGAGATTTTAATTTTAACTATAATATGATATTATGTACAATATAATTATTATGTTGTATAATATATTTTTGTTCATACAATTTATAATAGTTTTCCAAATTTTGCTATCGATTAAAATTATATTTACACTCTTTTAGCCGTACTTACATTTATTTATAACAATACAATTGAGATACAATTCGTTCACTTAAACAGTTAAACATAATTTACCAATTTACCATCAATATACTTAATATACTGTTATTGTATTATAATAATACACACTTTATATCATAAGTACCTGTTATATTTTATTCTTCAATAACAATATTTGTATAAGTATGGATGTGGCTACATGTGTCACCGGCTAATCCTTTTTTTAAGTACTGATTTCTAATTTGTATTATACTTTTTTAACTTATCGAAATAAGCACTTCTATTTAATTAATGAATAATTACTATTATTAATACTATTGATCTTAGTTATATTTAATATATGACCATCGACATTTGAAAAAAATATAAACTTAGATAAATTTTAAATTTAAACTATAGATTAGGATTTAGAAATATAAAGTTATTGATAAATTTAATATAATTATGAGAGAGAACATAAATATTTATCAATAATAATAAAAATTATTGTACGTTTGTAGTTTTTGTTCTCGGTAGGTGATATAGAGGAAACCACAAAAGTTACCGAAACCATATTCATATATTAATTAGGTTCAGTTTGTGCTCCAATTGTTTTTTTTTCTTTGACTAGTTACAGTAAATATATATATATAAATATATATATTCATGAGCAATACAATAATTGCCTAGTCATCTAGTGACGTTTTAATGGAAACGCAAAAAAAAAAAAATGCGTAAATAAAGTATAAATGTTTTATTAATGAGTGATGATATAATTAATATATCATAAACTACAAAACTAAAATATTCATAGTTTCTGTTATGGGACGGATAGAGATGTCATTTGACATTAAGTTGAATAAAAAAATAATATAATTATTATTTATATAGTCTGATAAATATTTTCCAAATAGTATAGTGTAGTCAATCATAATAATAATAATAGCGAAACATTTACAAAAACAAAATGTTGTGTTTAAATTTATAGGATATAATATATTAAATTTAAATTAATTAAAAAAACTATTGTATGCATTTCAGTAATTAAATAAAGTATAAATACATAATTTTTTTTTACAGTGAACATTAAGAATATTAAAAAACTTTTATACTTGCAGTAGTATTCTAATTTATTTTAGTTATACTTTTTCTTTTTTTTCTTAAGTTTGAAATTACTATGCTTATAATAACAAGTGAATGAGTTCTAAGTATAATATACAGTTTAAAAATTAATATCTATTCATAGTATTTTAAGTTTAATGTTAAAATTTTGTCATACTAATTACTTTAATCAGGAATAGAGTTTAATATTTATGTATTATAGTTTAAAAGCATAAATGTATTATTGTATCTAATTTATTTGCTTTTATTTTATTACAATATATACTATATGGTTCATCATACTACATAGTTGTCAGTAAAACATGTTGCTAGTATAAATACTATAAATATATTGTCTTCTTGTTTTTTTATTTATACTTTTCAAGTGTTATAGGTTATAATATAAAATGGTAGGATTATAATATAGTACTCAATGAATTATAGATAACAATTAAAACGTCTCCCGTACGTTATAATATAATAACAATGACTTATGTTTATTATTTCAGTTACAGGACTATGTTAATTTATCTGCAGAAAAAGAATACGATAGGAGAAAAAATATCCTGTAGTATTTCTTGGGGAAAAAATAATGGATGACCATAATATTTAATCGTTATTTATCAGATGACTACTTGTGTGACTACTATCTGTACAATATTATTGAGTTGACTAGAAAAAAAGCTTCAAGCGAAATACCGAGTAGAAAATTGTAAGTAGGTAGGTTTGTATTTTTTTTTTTTTTTTTGAGAAAACCATATTAACGGGTTCCGTATATTTTTATTATATTGAGTCTCAGTGCGTTTTCGATCTCAGCGATTTCATGCTTGAACGAGATAGTCGTGAGAAAAAGATCGAATCGAATATGAGGTATGGGAAAAACTATTATATTTCTTCTTTTATAATCGCTGAAAAGTCGTAGAATGTTCCAAAAACAATTTGGCGAATTCACAACTATATGTCATACATTTCCGGGACCTTAACCTGTTTAAATAGTTATTAAGCCCCATACCCCCTCTTTCACGTATCCATATACAAAAATAATCATATTTTTACGTTGGATAAATATTCTTATTTATGTATAATTGAAACGATTTGTTAAACTTTATACATTATTTACAAATTTAATTCTGTTTAGTTGTATGTTTGATGTGAACCTATCTTATGTTCGAATCGTCAAATCTCGGGAAACATTTTACAATGTCTTTAGTCTGTACAAGATAAAAATAATCTGTTTTACGATTGAATTATAAATTATATGTGTCAATATTCGGTAATATAGTTAGTGGGTAAAAATTGATAAATATTATAGTGATAAAAATCTTCTATCTTGTTTCATTAAATTTGTCCTTTTTTATTTATTTAAGTTCCTTGTATCAGTGTTGTATCTTAGTAAAAAAGTATTATTATTATTATATTCAACATTGCTTGTAAATCCCTTTTTTTTTGTTTATAATATTTTTAGAAAAAATGTAGTTAAGTATATTAATTGACATTTTCCTAATGAAGTAATAATATAATATTTTGAATTATTACAGTTTTTATTTCGTTAGTGTCCATAATAATAGTAATAAACAAATAATAATTTGCGAATTCTTAGAATAAATGTTTTTCTTTGTTCATCTTTTATTTATAGTAATATTTTTAAGTATTTTGGGTTACATCATGGTAGTAAGACTGACAATCATCATTTTGAAACATTTTTCAAATTAAAATATTGATTGGAAAATCCTAATAATGAATTTTTAGTTATTTTCAATTTGTATGATAAAGCCTATATTAGGCGTGGCATGATCTCATCAACACCGAACGCTCTGAACGCGACAAAGTGAATTCTATAGTACGGCCCGAGTGCACGACATAATATAATATTGTGTATTTCTGGTTTATTATTTATTAAGCGAACTCGATTTTTGACTCTTTGTGACAAAGTCGACAGTTTAATTTGAAAATTCCGACCTCCAAATTCGAAGGATGTATTATTATTATAACGTTTTTTCCATCCTATTTTTATTTCTAACGAAATGCAATATACCGTATAGATATGAATATGTACGTACAACTTGCAGTAAATACTTTCGAGTACAAGTAATAACGGAGCATATCATAATGCATACATATGTATATATGTATTATTATTACAGTACTTCGTAGTAGCGACGAGAGACCAAAAATCATTACCACGAGGAGAGTGCATTTATATTATGTTGAAAACGTGCGTGTAAAATGTGAGAAATAAAAATACGGTTCAAAACATCTCGATCTCGGACGTGTGTAATAATAATAAAAAAAATTATATATATAAAATCAACAAAAATATCCTAAAATCATCGTTGCTATTGCACAGTCTTCGCTCTTCATCGTTTCTGATGATTCTGTTATTGGAATAACGTCATTTGTACGATTTTTCACTGTCGCGGGTTTTTATACCGCACTTAAAGAGTGTAAACGACTTAGAAGAGTTTTGGAGTCAATTTTCCTGCTTATCGTTTTGAACACGCGAAACCGTGTATGGCATCAAGTCCAGTGGAAATATAATAGACTTGGAACTATGATCTTTTATACTTTTTCACGTTGTTATTGAATATATGTGTGAGGAGGGGTGTATGAATATAGATTCCCTCTCGTGCCAAATATATATTTTTTATTCTTGATAATATAGCTTAAGGTATATAGCTGTTGGTATTGGATATTGGATTATTGAATTCGTGGTATACGCTTGGTACAATTCAAAAATATCTTTATTTGTTGGTAACTAATAAACACTTTATTTTTATCAATTTATTCTTTATATTTCAAGAAAAATGTCATAATAATTGAATAATAAGTTTTACAAATTCATGTAAGTACATTTGTACTTTTGCGAATAATAATAAAATTTATGATCAAATATTTGGAACAATAAAAATAACATCTACATATTGAGAAATTATGCCCGTTCCATCAATGTTATTACAATAGGAGAGGGTGTAGGTGACTTTAAAAATATTTATTATTTTCTCCCTCTCCATAAAAATTATCGAGTACTCCACTGCCTTTAATATATATTTATACAGTACGATGGCGCATAAACTTCACATTTTAAACATACAGCACGTGTCGTATACAATGTAAGTCAATGGGAGACACAATAATAACTTTATTGTATTATTATTCAAGTACCGAAGATGCGTGGCAGACGACTGCTTATTATAAATACTTTGAATTCTCAAACTAATACGTTATACAGTACTGAGTTGTATTCTGTGTATCCAATATATTCGTGAAGCCCATAAAGTATTGCGAACGTGTGTTGTATTCGATGTATAAAATATGCACATGGATTATTCATGAACTAATGTGAACCGTATAGTATGCAGTTTTGACTTCAATATTACAGAATATAAATATCTAAAATATAAAATATCTATTTTAAATTTATTCGGTTTCTATACAAAATATATCTCACAGTGTACGATTCATGTTCAGAAATTCGTATCACAGTACATTGTTATTATGATTGTCATGGTTTGCAAAGACCATGCGGGTACAAATCACAGTGACGCTAAGGGAACACCCTTATAGTTCTAGGGCTAACTTCAAAAATTCCATAATTGAGCAACGCCTGTCTATAAATTCATAAATCATAACATTGCATCAAATATAATATCCCTTTTTGTATGTTTTCAATGTATCTACGCAGTAAAAAATGTACATGATATAAATATATGTATAAGGAAATACAGTCATTATTTTAACTGGAAACATACGAACAACTCTTAAGAAAATGAAAGTTACCCGAAATCTTTTAATTTTATATCACTGCCTCATTGCTTTCATCTTTTTTATACTATAAGCTCTATTAGTATTAAGTGGATGATTTATACCTAAATAAGTTAAAAATGAAGATTAAATTGAGTGATAGTCAGTAAATTTAAGTATAAAATAATTGTGCTACGGTTTATGTAATTTTTTTTTTTTAAGTCATGTTTTTAATATTTTCTTGTGTTTTGAAATATTAATACAAACAATAAAATACTTTTATCAAAGTAGGTACACATTACATTATTAAATTGTTATTATAAGTTATTAAAAATTAAAATAATAATGGGTTTCAGTAATAAATCGTCTCTGTTTGATCTCAAGAGTACTATATAAACGATATTAAAAGATTTTTTTTTTAATATACCAATAGTGGTCGCATTTGTTGTGATATAATACCACTATTGGCAGCCATATAAAATATTATAGGGGGGGGGGGTGAGATTCTTTTTCAGTAACGGGAATGTAATAATATGTTCAGTGAATACGCCATTTCCTAATGATAAATAAGTTTCAAAAAAGAATAGAAATGTCACAGGTCGTATACTATTTTTCTCAATTTATCGATAAGTACTATAGTAAATGCTCCAGCTTTCAAGTATTATACATATTATACATATAAATATATTGACAGGCGCCTAAATAAAACAAAACGAGACTGGAAAATCGTCGCAATATTAGACGTTTAAAATATAAAATGTATTATGATTTGGTTTACTCCTGTTATTTATTGTAACCTTAGATCTCAATTTATACTTGCCTTGTTTATTATATAATGTTTGAACCAGTAATTATATTGATATAGATACCTAAATATAGATTTAAATTGTATAATTATATTTATTTTGCTTAGTTGTTTGATTTTTAATAACTACTCTTTTTTGATTAGGAAAAAATAATAATGAAACCTTATGTATTATGTACTTAATATTATTATGATGAAGTATATTTTATGGTGTAAAATACTAAAATGGGATCATGAATATTCATATTATTATGTTGTATGTGAATTAATAATCAAAAAAGGTGACATTTTATGAATATATTGTTGAACTTGAATGATCGGAATAATATTAAGTATAAAATTCATACAACTATTATTATAACAATGTATATCTCTACTGTACCATAAATTAAATATTTACTGAATTTTTATTACTGTTTTCGTATAGATAACATATAAAATGTATGTACAGTAGTTTAATTGAAAATGTGACATTTATTTATACTTGGGAAAATGTAGGTATATATTCAAATACATATAAATTATAGTGCGTTTGTCGGTACTTGGAAATCTTAGACACCACAAAAGCTATCGAAGCTAGATAATAATATATAGGTTCACATATTGGGTTAAATTGATGCGTCTATTTGTTTTTATTTTATTTATATGTCACTATAAAAAAATCTTTACTCGGTAATACAATGTTTGTGAATCAGCTAGTATGTTAAAAAATTTATTTATTTATTTATATTGAAATAAGAACATAAATTTATTATTGATTTCGTATTTTAATTTAAAAATAAATATATATAGGTATAGCCAATACGTTAATAGTTATAAATTGATAACTGAATAGTGTCTCTCAAAATAATTATTTTTTTTAAATGTTCACATTCTACGTAAATAATAATTTTAGTTCATATTTCATTATTTATTTTATGATCAATGTGTGAAATACAATTACCAAAATATAGTTTATTTTTTATACTACTTTAGTACAACGAATACTTTAGTATACAGATTATATTTTTATTTTATTATATAAAAAATTCAACAGAAAAAATAATTCAATGGTGTTGGTAACGAATGTCTAAACAATTACTTGATGAATTTCATTTTTGTATTGTGTCTAATAGTTTACCCCCATATATGTAATTATAATATAACAGAGTTATTATACTCGTATGTAATAATGTACATATAGTCTTATATGTATTTTAAAACCAAATGTTGGAGTATTTATAATGTTACATGACGTATCGAAATCAATAAAAATAATTTAGTAAGAAAGTACCTTTGTTATACAACTCGGATGTAAGTTAATTTAAAGTATTACTATTCTATTGTATAAATATATTAAATTCAAATTTATTCATAATTGATTAGCTGATTCTGGAAATAAATCACTGTAAAACAGATTTTTTTACATCATTGAATAGTTGTTATTTTGTATATCAACAAAAAATATAATAAGGTACGCCAAAACAACTAAAATTAGTTTATAGAAATAGTATATATATATATATATAATTTTTTTGTTATTAAAAACGAGAAATTCAATCTATGAAACTCAGCAGATTGGTATTATAAAAGTTGAATAAAATAACTCTTTATGAACAGCAAAAATTGTTTTGAAACTTTCATAGATATCAAAAGAGCATCTCCACTTTTATAAAATGTCTTATTAAAAAGTTCAGATTGTTTGGATTCAACGTTTCAATTGAATTACATAATAACAATAAAGACGGTATTTAAAAACGCTTTTTTGTCATGAATACAACATTTTATCTCAAGAATTAATATAATTATTTAATAATCAATAACATGTATTATTATTTTGGTGTAATTAAAAAAAAAAACGCTATGTAATGCATTGCAGCGTATTAATATTATACTGTTGTAAAAACAAAAGGCGGTACAGCCAATTGATAGAAAATTGGAAAACAATCGAGATGAAAAAGATATGGTTATTTGTGTGTGTGAGTATTAGTGGAAAATATATAAATACATTTATGTATATGTATATTTATTGTAAATTTATATAACGAAAGAAAAGGGATGTGTGTATGTAATATAATATACTGATACACTTATTGTGTTTATTAAATTGTAAATTCATTGAACAGGAATATTATATAATGTGCGTGTTCGATGAAATGATATATCGTCTGTGGAATAAAACAGTCAAATATTTCCAACGGTATCCACTATCTTGTAAATCCTGTCGAGATTTATCACTCCACAATAGGTTCGTGATTCGATGAAGTGGTACGTGTGTGTAAAGGTTTTTTTTGTTCAAATCACGGTCACCGAATGACTTGCGAAGAGTTTCTACCGATCGGTCGATCTTATACATTTCAAAAGCCGCCGATGAAGAGAAACTGCTAACGACCGTAGCATGTGACAGTATGACACCACAACTACGTGTATTTATCAACTTTTATCTCAGAAAAAAATGATAGATTTAAAATCTCAAGTGTTTTATCATTGCGGTTGTGTTTGTAGCATATCATTCGATAGTAAAGCTATCCTTATTGGCTCACATAGAATGTCAACACTACCTAACGTTTGCATGATATTATAAATCGTATGGCGTAAACTCAAATGAACTGCACGATTGTAGTAAATAAGAATTAAAATTATGGCAGTGCATAATGTATAAATAAGTATGTACAGTATTATAAATTAAAAATACTCATAGCTTGAATTAAAACGTAATTAACAATAACAATAAGCTGTATTTTTATCTAGATAATACTATAAGTTTTAAGTTTAATTATATGTCAGTTTACTCTAATACTATTAAAGCTAGAAACCCAAAATTAGTTCTGCCAAACAAACATTTTACATAATTGATATGTTGCACGTAGTTTGGAGAGAGAAAATTAAATAGTATTTTGACATCACCTCTTAATATTCGGTTCCAATATTTAGGTCTTTCGCAATATGAAATGCACGTTTTGGATTTAATTAATTAATTAATTGTTATAAGTTTTTAATTAATTACCCTGACATACTTGAATATGACCGGAAATAACGAAAAATTGACGATAAGCAAATACTATTTACTAAATATTAATTATTATTTTAACTTTCAATTATGTGTATTTCAATTAGATAATAATTTTTTTTTATCGAACTCACGCATACAATATTCTACATAGATTATAAGTAAAGAACAAATTAAATAATAACTTTTTTTTTTTTAATTGATCAAAAATTAATAATATAAATGTGTTTATTTGTAAACATAGCATATTCATTGGAATATATTATAAATCATCATGTGGAATTATTTATGATAAAAAGACTTATATTGTTAAATTAAAATTTAATAATAATTATCAACTATGATATTAAATTCTAATAGTTATAATACTGGATGTGAAAAAATACATATAGTAGATTTTATTATTTAAATTAGTTATTAATTTATGATGTAGTTAAAATATAAACAAAATCTTTGTATGGCTGAGCTTTAAAATTATAAATCCTTGTTAATAATGGTATTTTTTAAACATTAAATTATATTAGAATTTGATGCAGCATTTTTTTAGGTATTTAAATTGTAACTATATTGAATTCTATTATATTTAGGTTAGGTTAAATTATCAAAAGATATAGACATCCCATAAAATGCTATTATAGAAGAATGGGTGATGCTTAGTGTATGATGTAAAACTCATACACGTAAATATAAAATAATGAATTAAAAAGTAACAACAATATTGAAAGCTAACAGATATCCGATAAATGTTAACATCCTCATGGCACTGATTGTAGATATCATTATTATATTTCAGAATAATAGTTATTCAAGATTGTAACTTAAAAAGTGTCACAACGTTGTAGCTACACATTATAATACGTAAGTAATATTTAAAACCCAATATACTATTTTTACAAAATTTCATCCATATCGACTTAAAAATTCAGTTGAAGATTAATAATAGATTCATTTTTTATATTTAATTTATTAATTTTCTAATATGTATTTAGGATACAAAAATACCTTTAATCTATTATAATAAAATATTTATTTATTTATTATGTTTTGAATTATAAAGTATCAATTATATTAAGAAAAACAATGATATAAGAATATACTTTTTAATTTATTGTATTCCCGGTAACTATCCAGTTCCTGACCCTCTTGGCATTTCCGGGAATGCAAACTCAATACTACCCTAATTTGAATCAAAACTTTCTGTAACACTAGGTACAAATCATCGATTCTACTTTAATTTAAGATATTTATATTTCATAATGATTTTATTATGTTTTCAACTTTAAAATTTTACAAAGCTTCAGTCCCCAGTCAAACTGTATATTATGTATTGTTTATAAGGAACTACGATCATTTTAATAATCAGCTGAAAATAACTATGGCATTGATATATATTATTTCTTTGTTTTTTGTTCACTGCTAACTCTTCTCGTTTTTCAATATACTTTTTTTGTGAATATCAAGGCATATATCAAAACTTTTAATTTTGGAGACGTTAACTATAAAAATGACAGTGTTGAGTTTTTGGGAACTATTTTGGTACGTTCTATTTGCTACTAGTACATCGATATCTTGTTTTAATGTATGCATCGTCCACCCTTAGCTAGGCTGCCAATATTTACCTGATATACGTAAGTTCTTATGCAGGTATCATAGAAACCAATCACAATAATAATAATATGTTATCATTTACTCTTGTTACCTTTCATTTACTCTGCACCAGTGTTAAGAACGTAAACAAAGACCACATTCGAAAATATTATTTAGCTCAATAGGAATTTCTAATTTTAGTACCTTTCTTTGCCAAATTACGCCATCAGTTTCTGTTTGTGTTTGCAAATCTCATTAAGGGCGTATAATACGCATATACGTATATCTTCATTCTTCTCTTACCATCTCATATAATATATAATATATATATATATTATACTTATGCAAATATTAATTATTATTTGAATAATCATATAATAATATACCTTATGTTAGTGCTACACCAGAATCGACTTTGTACAATTTAATTGGCAAATGGCAATAATAATATGGCATTTTATCTACAGCGTAATAGATTTGAATGCCGTTTTTGTTTCGGATCGATTTCAATGTGAATTCCCTACAGCCATACTATAATATTTTCATTGAATGCCATTTTAGTATATTATTATTATTACTATTTATAACCGCTGTCATTATATTCGTAATCAAAACGCTCAAGTTTGTTTAAAATCGCAAATAATCTGTTTAATTGATTGAAGTGTCAATTGTCTTGCTGCCTAAAATGCTGCTAAAATACGAGACTTCTACAAACACATTGTATAATAATATTATTGTTTTGTTGCTTTTATTACCGTGTTTCATTGTCAATGTACATACAAATTAACAATCGTTTTATATTCAAATGAATCATATTTTCTGAAAATAACATCTATAATAGCTATCTTATAGAAACTAAATATTTATTAACTTTATAATTTCATGTTTAATAAATCAATTAAAAAATTATATATTTCCATCAGTTCAAAAAATAATTTTCAATCAATACGTAATTTTTAATCTTGCATTATTCATCATTTTATCACTTCATCAAGGCTTTATACTATATGGTCTAGTAAAAGGTAATCTACCACTCGTTATCCTTATTTTTTAATTAATTATATAGTGGATTTTTATAATTATTAAAAATAATCAAAATAAAGAATATAATATTGAAACAATACGGTTTAAATATTGACAATATAGTATTTTCTCTGGTCACGATTTTACTCTTAAAAGAAAAAATAAATTATAATAATCAATAATAATAAATAATAAAAAATTACGGTAGAAATGTATACTAGAAATTAAAACAAAATATTATGAAAACTTACCTAGTTTAGGATTTACGAAAGTATCCTTGAGTATCGCTCCGGGGGTAGGAGCGGCGACCATTCTACGATTTCCTATCAACCCAGCAGCACCCATGACACCTGCACAGACAGCGTCACAACGCTTTGGTCGAGGTTGTTCCACAGGAAGTACTCTTCTCCTTTTTTTGGGTAACTTTGAACGAGCCTATAGCAAAACAAAATTCCATATAAAAACAAAATAAAAAAAAATTAATTTTTACATGTTATTTACAACACTACCCACTAATAAATTATATTTATTATATTTAAGTTTAAATACATAGTTTTATTTCATTTCTTACACACTATTCTACTTATGAGTATATGATACTCGATACATAATATTAAGAGTGACTTTTTAATAATTTTTTTTTTAATGCCAGTTACTCGCTTTTAAAATAAATTAAATTTTGTTTAAAATTATTATGTCTTAAAAGTACAAAATTCAAAGAAAACTTTAAGGGATTTTCCTGCTTATATATAATATATATGTATATATGTAACTATTAACTATACAGTATACATATATAAATAATAATATTTTTCCCCAGATGTCAGTAAAATATCTTTTTGTAATATAGCTGAATTAAAGACTGTATTATTTTGTGACTTTGTCTCTGCCCATGCCATTCAGCAGTTGTGCCAGTACTTTCTATAATTTAAGGGTGGGTTTGAGATGCTTTTAATGATTTTAAAAGCATACGACTTAAAAAAAACACATCATCTCTGCAACAATCGGAAAACATCTTTTGTAACATACTACAATCTACATAGGTATCCGCAAATGATTATCAAGCTCTGATGGACGGTTGTATTGAAAATACAATTGAGTTCCACGAATTGACGACGCACTTACTGAAATGTTCTTTCCGATGTTATAATACTCATACCGTTTTTCTATCTTTTTTAAAATGAAAATAACTTTATCTTGTTGCATATATAGTGCATATTTTATACGAATGTAAGTGTACTATACTGTACACCTATCACATGCAAATATTATTTAATAATATATTTTATTCGAAACGCTCTAAACAGTATAAATTGTAGTATGATTAGTAATTACCTATTACATTTGTAATAAGTAATTATATAGTTCAAAGCTCAAAACGTGTATAATTCTTGTTTAGATTTTTAACTTAATTTTTAATTCTGATTTAAATATAATTTCTATATACTAAATATGTATCTGAAATTAAAAAAAAAAAATTATTTTTAGTACGACGTTATTAATTCATAGCAATTACCTCTAAAATTTGTACACAGAAAAAATATCATTACATTGTGGTATTTAATAATAACAATATTATAATATCAATTTTTTAGTTTTAAAACTACGGATTTTGCACTTCAACAAAATCTAATAGTAATATTATAATATACACTATTGTAATAGTTCTGTTCCAATACTTTGATATTTTTAAAATTACAGTTACCTGCCATACTAAATACTATTACTTCAACTAAACAGCATACAATTATATATTATATTTTATATATAACAGACCTGTGTGTGTGAATAAAACATAGAAAAGTTCGACACGATTACAGGAACGGGGAGCGCAATGGTCAGCACGCCAGCCAAGGCGCACAGTGCACCGACAAACATACCCATGTACGTCTTGGGTGCCATATCACCATATCCGACCGTGGTCATGGTCACAATCGCCCACCAAAGTCCTTCTGGTATGCTCTTAAAGTCGTTTTGTGGATTGGCCTGTAAAAGGGTTTGGAAGAATATTATGATTATATAAACTTAACTAATCGTGTGAAATCGTAATGATTCCTTCGAAGTTTACCTGCAACCGTTCCGCGTAGTACACCAGGCTGGCGAAAACGACGATGCCCAATACCAAGAAGAAGACGAGTAGCGTCAGCTCCTTGGCAGATGCCTTGAACGTGTGTATGAGTATTTTTAGCCCGGGCGAGTGTCTGGTAAGTTTGAACAACCTCAGGATACGAATGATCGAAAAAAATTCTAGTATCTCAGTGTTGTCGAAACGGTGGGCAAGTGTGCTTTGCAGCATGGTATCCGTGTAGAAGCTGAGTGTAGCCACAAAGTCGATGATGTTAACCGGAGACTTGGCAAAGTGAACTAGGTTAGGGGTTACCTACGGGACACAGCTCATTAGTAGTTTCCAAAAAACTTTGTAGGAATATATTTATTTTACAATTCTATAATTTTATAATTTTTGTCATTATTTTATATCAATAATCAAAGAAGATAATATTAATTAAAACAAATAAATCACACGTGTCAATAATGAAGTAAAAATATCGTTTTCAAAAATACTTAAAAAAAAAAATAATACGACTATTCAGGTTTATTATTACAGCGGTTGTTAACTGCAAACAAATAGCAAAAAAGTACCTACAAGTAAACATAAAACCACACATGTAAACTACGCTCGAATTTTTATTAAGTCTAAAAAAATGACATGTAACCTGTATCCGGGTAAAATTTTAAAAATAAATAGCTTTTCAAAATTATACTAAATTACTAAATTACTAATCTCTAATTTATACTTAATTCGTAATAGCTATATACCCATTATGAATAATAAATAGAATGAAATTAAAAATTGAAAAAAATACAATTTAGAATTGTATTTACGATTGCAGTGTTAGAATAATAATAATATATTATTGATACAAATTATATTCATCAATTGAAGTTTGACCACTATTATAATATGTATTAATTAAATTTTTATAACTTTTCGTGTTTTTCTATGTTTTACAATAAACTATTATTGTTTTGGACAAAAATAAAATAACTGTGGTATAATTGAAAACAACCACAATCGTAGAGATTTTAATAAGTTAAAAGTTTTGTATATTTAACAAACGGAGGACAGCTTAGTTTACAATTTTTTAACATGAACCAAAAATCAGGCGCAGTTTACATTACATTCTTTAGCATAGATAACAATTTAGTTGCAGTTTAAATCATATCTTTTGAATATAGATAAAAATTCGGGCGC
Source organism: Aphis craccivora (assembly GCA_009835225.1). Taxonomy (NCBI): domain Eukaryota; kingdom Metazoa; phylum Arthropoda; class Insecta; order Hemiptera; family Aphididae; genus Aphis; species Aphis craccivora. The sequence continues at coordinate 57,602 of VUJU01001175.1, forward strand.
AGCTTAAAAAATAAGGTCATTTGGGGGTAATTTACGTATGCTCTATTAATAAATCTTTTTTTTTTATCTTTAAAATGTTATTGCATACAATTATTTGTTTTAGACAATATAATAGTTAAATAACGAATTTATACATTTAAACAAATAAATACAATTTTATTTTAAAATAATAAAAGGAAACCGGAGGCGTTTATTGCGAATTTGCTTCTCGTATGGCCCTATCAGCAAATCCAACTCTGTTTAATACAGGCGTGGTAAAAGCGGCACAACACGTAATCACGCTCATGAATTACGCGAAACCCGTTCATTCAGTTTCTGTTATTCCACTTTTAATTAGAAAATAAGTTGTCGTGTGAAACATGAAGACGCGCTTTTATCAACGGCTCTATCGCGTATACTTAAGGATTATTTTCGTATTTTATTGAAGTTTTCTATAGACGCTGTTTATAACAAAATTATAAGTCCTTTGGGACTTTAAAAATATTATCTACATCGTAAAACGGTCAACCAGAAATAAGACGCGTTTAATAAGCCATAAAAACAAATAGATCTTAAACCGCGTTCACAGAGCTTCGAAATAATAGTCATCAACTGTGTAGTAGAGGTTGAGAAATAATATTAAATATATACGAGCGTTAATGCTTCCAGTCGGGTTCAACCTCTATTATGCAGGAAGAGCAATTGGTCGCGCGGACGGTCATTGACGTTTTTTTTTGTTTTTTTTGTTTTTTTTATTATTATTATTTATCACAAGCTAAGTCCAACAGCCATGTTGAAATCCAGCCAAAAACATTATTCCACATCTACAACGACCGTTATACTGGTTTGAACTTTACGAGTTCATGAAAACCTTGTTCCTCGCGTTTTTACATCGATCAAAACACATATTTTAACACACCATCTTTTCGTCATCAGCCATCGTCAATAAAATGAACACACACGTGTGTTCTATGGACATAATGAGATTTTTCGAATTCTAGAATATTATCGCATTTAGTTTTGTGGTCCATATGGTATCTATATGCGAGTGTGAATAATTGAGAAGATGTATATTATATTATAATATCATACAACGAATATCAAAATTTTTTTATTTTCTGATGGTGAGTCTTATAATTTTTAATCTTAAATTCAAAAATAAATTAATATTCCATAATATCCTCATGCAAAATGTATTACTAATTTATATAGAAAAAAATTATACTTAAAAAAGCATAAAATGCAAATTTACAGTTTTATTAATGTAAAAAATACCAAAAATCATTATTTTTATTCATCTAACTACATAAATATATGATTCATATATTTTTTTTATTAAAACGCCATAAAAAAATACTATATAACTATATTTTACAATATTTAGTAGCTTATGGCAATTTGAATAAAAATAGCTTTATTATTATTACATCCCTTGTTATTATATTTATATTTTACGTTTAGGTTTCTTATATTATATTGTAATATAACAATAAGGGATATTAATCAACAATTTATGTTTATTTAACCATTTATCGAACCTTTTATTAAATAAAATTTGTTCAATTAATTAATAAATATTTACTTTTCACTTGTACTAACTATATTATTAATAGGGCTCGGATTTTAAAGTATATGCTTTATTTTTTATATATGAGATAGAAATTTCACTTCATTCTGATTTCAAATAAACCAATTTATTCTTGCTTTTTTTTATGTAAATCCTTTTTTTGCTGTTTTATTGATTTTTTTTTGTTTATTTCTGCTGTGAATTTTTTTTAATATTATGTTTATTATGTTATTATAATAATAAAAAAATAAAAATTATTAATAAGAAATTTAAAAACCCAGAATACGGATATTGGGTTACTATTGTTTTCGTTATCAGATTATTTATTAAATGAATTAAACGTATAGATTGTCGATCTAAATATTATAGCCTACAGTACCTATACGGTCAGTATGCCTATAACATCGATATAAACCACTTCAAAATTTAAAACTTAGTGTTGTTATTTGAAACCTCTTGTAGGTATGAATTATACAACGATCACTTCAGATTTCAGTTGATGTAGGAAGAGAGTTCGTTTTCTACGTCTACAAATATTCAGTCAGTTTAGTATTGAGTCAGTTTCACTACTGAAAATCTAGGGAAATACATAGTAATTAATTCTTTTTTTAAATTTAATATATATATTTCACATTGTTTTATTCATTTTTAAAACTAGTTCATGTTATTTTTTGGTCATGTCTTGATTTAAAAACGAAAATCGGTATTTATTTTTATTTTATATTTTATTTCTACTTCACATTGATATTGCTATATACATCACTGAAATTTTGTGTTCTTATTAAATATTAAGAGCACATTTTGTGTTGTTTAATTTTAATTGTGCACTTCGGTGTGGTCCAACACTTATAACTTAACGAGGTTATATACATGGCTTTCTTCTAAACAAATAGAGTTAGTGAGGGTTTTCAATTACCTTTTCGTATATTATTTTAGACACAATTATGAAAATACTCATAATATTACAATATTTATATGATATATGCCATATTTTTTATTCTTAAAGAAGATAAAAAATTGTTAAATATCATAATGTACGTAGTACGTATGTACATTATTGCATACCATATATCAACAGTAAACATTATACCTAATATCGATCGAAGCTATTGAGTAGGTTTTCATAATTATTTCATCTATCGACTTTCTTTATAATCTATAATATGTACAATAAAAATTTAACGGATATCAATTATTTATCCAAATAATACACAAATAGTCTAATAGTTTTAGAATCAACGAGAGTAAAATTAAATTATGTAAAACCGTAAACGATTTGCTGATGATTTGTAAAAAAAAAAAAAAAAACATAATATATATGCAGCGAAAAGTAATAGTGTAGTATTCGTTGTGTTACAATTTAATTATAACAAGTATTCGTAAAATGACTTTCCTTGAGGTATAATACATTTATTATAAAACGACTGTACATGTTGGTTGTATCATATTTTAAGTTGAAAATGGTGAATTGTTATTAGCGATTGGCGTGTGAAACTTTAACGTAAAAATCGAACAAAGGTTTAGCATTTTTAAAGTTTCAAGAAAAATCAAGTTAAATCCTTTAAAGATTTGAGGTAAGCTATTGATATTAAATCCGTTATTGTTGCTATTATCGCCTGCCATTTTAAAGATCTTAGGGTTTGAACCACTTTTGAAAATACGGATTTCAACATATTATCGGTGTTGTAAACGACAGTGTTGTATGATTCAACTGATCATTATGTGTTAGTGTTGAGTTTATGTTTTGTTTATTTTTTTTTTTTATATCTATATAAATAGTTATATAATTATTTTATTTAAATTTCAACAGTTCGTTTTTAAATTTTTTCATAAGTTTAATATTATTACAATCGATATAGCATTAAGATAAACTTTAAAATGCATATAATATATCCTAAAGTACATGAATATTATGTATATTTTTTTTTGCTTACATCATATAACTGATATTGTTTTTTGTTACAGTTCAAAATAATAAATAATTCAAAACAATCCATTATTTAAAGGACACATTGTTGTATGCCAAACGCCCTAAAAATCCACTTGTATAAAACACAAAAATTATTTTTTTTTTTCGTAAGATGCCTAAACGCTTAAAACACTTTTTTTCAAGTGTAGTGTATTTAGTACTTACTATAGATCTAGCGAGAAGTTCGAATGTGAACCAAACGTTGCAAACAAGCTCTACATAGAAAAAAGCCTCGTGAGGATCAGTCCGATCCTTGCTGAGTACCCATTCCATCGGCGGATCCTCACCCGGGGCTGGTGGTCGATCCTTGGGTACGGTTACATTTCTCAGTGTAGCTACTCGTAAGTCAGGATGAGTTTTTAGTGCAAACGACAGTACGGACACACATATAAAAAACACGGATATGACTGCGACTACCTGTAAAATATGAAAGCAAATTCAATATAAAGTATAAAAATTATTTAGACATTATGAAGCTGTTATTTCAATTTTAATTATTAATTATATTATATTTGATACAATTAATTACGGCTATGGACATTTTTTTTCTTTTCATTCTATCAAATAGGATTGTGATTCCAAAATAAAATCTTGTTTTTAATAATTTAATTATTGTTTTATAGTAATTAAAATACGTGGCATGGATAGTTCCTATGAAGTGTCATTTTCAAAGTGAAATACTATGGTGTGATTACGAATATTATTATTAAAATAATTGTAAGTCTTAGGAAATGCTTTCAAAGTACAGATATATTTAATTTGATTTATACTCAAACATTACATAATTATAATTTACGCTTAAAGTTTTTAAAAATTAAACTGTGATTTTAATATTTTGTAATATGATATTGTGTAATGTATGATAATCTTTATTATACCTATTGAATTAAACTAAATATATGCCCACCTATTATACTACGTTTTATTACATTTTATATTGATTTTCTTTAAATACATTGATTTTTGAGTTATTAAACTATTCAAATACAATATTTATACATTATTAATATTTTTTTAAAACATAAACCTAAATAATTAGGTATGTACCGTAAAACATTTTATACCTTGAAGAGTTTCGACGTAGTTTTACTCTTATAGTCTATACTATAAAACTATAAATAACTATTGAGTTGTATTAATTTGTAGTATATTTAGTCCTCGCATGACTTATTATTATTATGATAACAGTATAATCAATAGACCATCAATCATCGATCATTATGGAAACAAAATGAAGATAAGACATAAGTG
>VUJU01001176.1:0-11379 GCA_009835225.1 Aphis craccivora
CACAAGTACACGACACCGCGACATACAAAGATAATTGATTGACATAATGTACAACGATATACAGTAATACTGATAAATTCAAAAATAAAATGGTTTTTATAAAATAATCAGGTTGAAATATCATAAAAACGATAAGATTGTTCATAAAAATGATTCAATTATCCGGTACTTGGCGATTCTAATAAAAGATCAATTTAACATTAGTAATATATGATTTGGTTTGGGATTTTCATTTTTAATTCTAATAAACGGTTGATTCTATAAACCAGTGATCACAATAAGCGGAACTCACTGTATATTGTTTGTCGCGGCGGACGATTTCGACAAGCATAAATAATACACACACAAAAACTAACACTGACTGCGGATAACAAATTGCCCATAATAATGCCAATGAGGAAACACGTTGCATACGTTTGATTATCGATAATCATGATGTTATACAATAATAACACTACGTATAGGCCAGGGTACATCGTACCAATATTTCAATGGGATGACGCGAGTCCACTAAAATAATTTAATTTTTTTACGGTAATGATTAATTAATAGAACACAATGGTAGAAAATGTAATTGAATGGAATTATTAAACCCAATAAACCCCACAACAGTGTATAGCTGTAACTGAAATAAATAATATTAGAATTTCTAGAACTCGGTAGGCCGATATATCTTTTCTATCCGGCGCTGTTGGTGCAATAATATTTAAATATGAAGTACTTTAATACTTTTATCGACTATCACCCGTGATTGAATATTCGCATATACTTTATATTTATATAATAATGATTTATATATATATATATATATATGTATTATTTAGTGTAACACAAAAATTTAAAATTTGCTTGATAGAGTTTAAATGCAGCTTAACTTACATTGAATTTGAACTACATAACAATACTAAGTACCTATTTGATTAAATTCATAATTTATGAAATGTTTAAGTTATCATTAATATGTACAAAATAATATTGAATATGATGTTTGTCCATATTGGTTCAATTTCTAATTTTACTAATGAAAACAGTAATGAAAAAATATGCAAACTAATTAACGTATTTTATAACGCATGTATTATTATGTATTATTTGATTGAAAAACGTTTTATGCCTCTCTAACATAATATAACAATTTGGTATATGTCCTTGGTTTATCAACTACCAATAAAATGATTGTGAGAAAAATGTATTTATGATTTTTGATTTCTTAGCCATAGTAATATTGTGCAACCGCATTTTGGCATTCTTAATATTGCTAATCCACTCGTTCAATTTCAAAAACTGTCAACGCCTTGTGATTCAGGAAACGGTATTAAATGAGCGATAATACTTAAATACTAAATTATAACTACTAAAATATTGTTGTCTCTCGTTTTACGTCAGTGGGTGTAATTCAACAGTGTCCTGAATTATCCACTCGCAACGATTGAAGAATCGTCAAGATATAAAACAGTAATAATACATCACAATATATACATATATTACAGTTGATCTTGCAAAAGGAGTGCAATTTGTAAAATGAAATGTTATGCTCTAATAAAATGTTCACTAAAAAAGCCTTTATAGACCAAAAGTTTCAAAGGGCCCCGTCGAAATTTGCAATCCAAACGACTGTTAAATCCGCCACCGGAAATACTTAAGTGATTATCACCATCCACCGTACGGAAGTTGCAGTAAATATTTGTAAAAAAACAAAACCAACTTATCACTGCCGTTTCGTCGCTTTCGAATATAATAACAATAAACTGCAGACACCCACCACCACTTCAGCAGACTTCGGCTGCTTAAAGTATTATGCAGGTATTGACTATTATTGGCCTTATATTGTTATATTATGCGATGAAAGTGAAATTAATACAAGTCACCGTTTGGCCTTTGTCGTCGTGTAGTTCCGGTAGACAATATTCGCATTGCATAAAGCAAATTGCAATAGGTATATACTATATAGGTACTCTAGAACAATAATTGTTTTAACTACCATAAACTTGTAAGCACATGGTTTAATTTGTTTTTGAAATATGTTTGAGGTGACTTAACAGTTTTATTACATAATGGGGAGGGAGCTCGAGTTTCACGTATAATATTTATTATTCAGTTTGGTGCTTATTATATATAATATAAATGTATAATAATATTTAAACGGGTTGACTGCGCAGTGTTCGGTGTACAACAGTGCTTTAAACTTCGCGTCGATTCACCATTATGACGTTTGTGCATACCACAAGTCTAGAAATACTAAAACGTGACAGGATCGTTGAAAAGAACTCAAATAATATTATGTCGTTTAAAGTCTCCGTTTTAACGATATAATAATACGTTTGACCGATATTCTGTGAGGTACCTGTGCTTCTATAGGTATGTATAGGGCTTGCCTACAGTTTTTCGATAAAGTGTAAACATTTGCTGCTTGGATATCAATTTCATTATATTATATTAAAATTTTAATAATTTAATGCGTGTACTCAGAACTTGTGTATACGTCGAACCAGCACGCGGTGTTTTCAAACGAAATATTTATTTTGTTCTTCTACAATCGTCTGTTCGTCTACGTTAAAGCCGACTGCCTCGTATTACGGTTTGTTTACGGCGATTGACATTTAGTGGCATCGTAATATATTAAATTTCTATGAAATATAGAAATGTAATAAGTGCATAAGTACATTTCATTTTTGTATTATTATTTTTTTTTTCAAAATTACAATAATACTCTAAAGTTATTGCGCCGGTAATTTCGAAGAACTGTTATTATTTCAGTGGTTTTTGGTATTTATGAGGTTTTCCCAAGCGTTCATATTTAACAAACCAAATGCATCGCGGTGATCTGCACTGCCTCAAAACAATTCTCATAGAATCCTATATAATGTACAGATATACTGAGTCGGAACTGCTTACTCAAGGTACGTATAAGATTTACGCTCTGAGACACGTCATAAACGTCATGTTAAAAAATGTATACGTATATTATACTGGTTATTGTTTTATTAAAGCGGTTATAGAAAAAGGTTTACAAAACCTGATAGTGAATGGCTAAATTAAATATTATAATAAAATTAATAATTATATCACCAAGTGGGTAATGGATGATTTTTTTAGGATATTAATATTATTAGTGATAAGTGATATTATGACGTTAGTAAGGAATTTTCACTAAGAAAGTTCATGTCAATATTCTTTTAATGATTGCTTATATTTACGTGTAGGTACTTTGTTGATTTATGATTTATTAAGGAATATAGTTAATTAAAAAAATATATAATAATAAAATAAAAAAAATAAAAAATGATAAAAATTTAACTGAGTTAATTACTGAGATTAAGAATAAATAATAAAATATATTAAATCTAAATTTGATTTAAAAATATTTTAAACTTTTAAAATAATATAAAGTTATATTTATAAGGAAAATTAAAAATTAAATTAGGTGCATACATTTCAAGAAATTTCCTTTTAGAAATTTAACATCTCTAAATATTATAGCGATTAACAATATTATTATTCAGTGTGTTTTGTTTATAAGAGTTAGGTATATAATATACCAAGAAACATAATGTGTTGAACAGTATAATATAGTAAGCCAAATAATTAATTCGTAACAATCGTATTGTAACCAATATATTTTTATATATGAAATAACCATTGTACGTGAACTAAGAGTACTCAGAATAAACACTTTGGTGCGTTTACTCTGTGTATAAATCGGTCGTTATTTCAATGCGAATCGTATACGTTTAGTGTTGGTAATATATTATAATACTTAATATATACAAACCACGAATCATGTCACAGATTTAACAATAATAACTCTATAAACTAGCTGAAGTATGCGAGCCAATATAATATGAGGTCGAGGGCTTAATTACTATAATACACAGATTTTAAATACGCAAATGTTTACCTTCCTCGCGGGTCTCAAATGGCGCTGATGCGTTGACGTTTGAAATAACGCGTGTGAAGGTGCCTATACCTCGTTATCCAATCATACATAATATTATAATGATAAGTTATTGTAATTTCCTGTTTTGCGGCAATTATAATTTGCGCCGTTATAATATTCATAACTTTGCGAGTCATAAAAAATAATAACAAACACTATAAGTATAGGTACAACGTGTGTACTGCGAGTGGATTACCGGTTGATCAATTATATACCGTAGTACGATACCAACCGATTATATATACCTAACATTATGTTACTATAATATTAGTTAGTTAAACACGTATTATGTACGCCGCGATCCATTTAATTAAAATAAATTGTACTGAAGTATGTTATATTTTTATAGATAACTGAAAAAATGGTATTTTAAGAAATTTATTATATGGATATCCCAGATAATATAGGTATCACGGTGGTATAAAACATTGGGAACGTACTATTTTAAAGTGCTATTTTAAAAATCATGAAAATTGACTCGAAATGTTAGAAAAGCTAATTAAATACACTAACCCTTTCGATTTAATTATGAGGTACATTATTTTCTGTCAGAAAGACGCTATTCTTTTTTAGCCGATTTACTTTTACAAGCAATTTTAAAAGGTTCGATATCCTATTCCCAAAACTTTATAAAGGTCAATTCATTTTTCCATCATAATGAAGTAGTGTGTGACATTGCTATAAATAAAAGTTTCCTTTAGACGTGGTCTTTAGAAATTCACCTCAATAAAATTTCTCATACATTTATAATTATTTCCTAAGTGTCATCAATAGTTATTAATTATTATAGGTTATTTTATCAGTTTTCCTTGTCATGATTTTAATTTGTAATCACTTAACACGTCATATCGTTATACTAATTATGTGATTTTGAAAAATAATGTGTATTACTTAAAAAAATAAAAACAGATAATAATTAAGCAATGTCCATACACATGACCGTAAAATATTGTATTGGAGCTAGGTGACGTAAATCGTGTCTGTCTGCATTTTACCGACACTATGACGGTGGTGAATGTATGTAAACTATAAAGTATAAACAAAAGTCAAAAAATTATATACATATATTGGAACAATAAGTCGGTTATCATTGACAGTATTATTATCATAACAAATAAGTTATTATAACAAGTACCTTAAATTTGTATGTATGCAGAATTATCACAGTCGTATTATACATTTTTTCATTATATTATATAATTGAAAATTCAACTAGAAAGTTTTGTCAAAAAATGTTTTGGCTTCGCGAAGAGTGAATCGATAGAAAATTTAAATTCCTAGAAAAAATGGTAAAACACAATTTTTACACAACAAATGATTATGTCCATAAATGCATTAAAGCCGTGCAGGTAAATTTTACTAAATGTATAATGTATAGTACATATATCTACGTTCGTTTGTAAAATGTACTATTATTGTTATCAAACAGATGTCGGTAAACTCAAAATTTCGGATCGAAATTCTCTAGTCCGACGGCGAGTATTTTATTATGTGGTGTTATAACTAATAATATATTATAGCTTATGTAGGTAATTACTTTTAATGTGCGGTCCAAAATCACGCCACGCGTAGGTACCGCCGAGTTTGAACATGAACGGTGGTGCGCTATATGTTTATAACGTAATATATTTTACCGTAGTTATAACAAATGGTGAATCTAAATCACCTTTAACGACGATTATCGATCGATCTCACCCCGAAAGTTATAGGTGTTATATAACTAGTAATAACGTGACGACAACAGGTTTATACGAGTATTTATGTGTACGTATAGCTCGAAGAAAATTAAAAAAAAAAAAAAAAAAAGAAAAAGAAAACGAGGTGGTATTTTGCGCCAATATTTTATTTGGTACTTGTAATTTGCACCAAAACAAAAATATATAATATGTACTTTGCGCCGCATTAAAAAATCGTTTTTCGGTAATTTGCGACACAACAGAAAACGAAATGGAATGTATAATCCGCGCCACACTTTCAAATTCGACTGTTGGAATTTACCAGCTGATAAATTTAGTATTTCACTGATATCGCGTCAACTATGCGCTATAATATCGACGCGTGCTCGATATAATATTGTTGTGGTCTACTATAGTAGTAGAGACGAGGTCGATTACTATCTAATAAAAATTATCAATTTATTGTCGAAATATCGAACAATATATTGAACAACAGTATCGTTATATTTACAGTTAGTCCGATATTAATCGCGTGTGCGTTCACTTTTTACATTTCATTAATGCATGCCAATATTGGTGACATTATTTAAAGTTCCAAAGATAAATATTTGTTGTTATTATTTTAATGTATCGAAAAGTTCACGAGTCTAAAAATTGTTCAATAAAATGGAGTTGTACTATCAGTACTTTCACTATAAAATTGATAAAATATCTTTAGAAAATATTGAGAAAATAGCTTATAAACTGTAAATGAACGTAGCGGTCACTATCATCTAAGTATTTATAGACAAAAAAATGTTTTCAAATGGACGTAAGAGAAAAGCTATGGAAAATCTGTATACTAAACCAAGTAAGATATTACGAACAAGAATTTCTGATTATATATATATTACATAATATATATAATTGACGTCAATGAACAATTTTTATTAATCAATGATCCAAATTGTCATGTAATAGTATTTTTTATGCGACAAATTTAAAAGTCTCAAGCCAATCTGAAATTATTTACACGTATGGAACTTTTGAACATTGCCCCAAATTATTTACGTACCTAATCGTTTTCTTTGCATGGTTTACACGATGATTATTATTGTAACATAATTATATACCTATACAACTTTTATTATAGGTATACTAATATTATAATATTACTGATATTTAAATATTTATTTACTATTAAGTTACTATTAACCGAAATTTCCCTTATTATTATTACTTTAAGTATGTAATTTTAGTTTTTTTTTAAAGTGGAACAAATTACAATTTTTGTTTAGGTAAAAGATTACACGATGTCTTTTATTTATTATTATGTGGCGCGAATTAACACAATTAATTTTTAGATAATATTGCGCAATATATATATATATATATATATATATATTTTTTCAGTTCTTTTTGCGCAAATTTCTAAAAAATATAGTGGGCGATATCTACAAAAAAAAAAAAAAAAAAATTAAACTAACGGTGGTGTAAATATATTTTATTTCATTTATTGAACCGAATTATTTCTTTTATTCGGTAAAAAAAAAAAAAAACACTTGATGGTATAAAATTTTAAAATATCATTGAAATCATATTTAAAATTTTAATAAACTTTGAAATGAAACTATTTGAATTTTAGAGTCTCATTGACTTGAGAGATGCTATATTATATAGTTTTTTTTTTCGCAAGATATCATCAGTTGTATACAATTTTAATATTTCGATCAGGTTTTTTATTGAGATTTTTATGTATTTTAATTGCAATATTGCATATTTCATAAAATTTAAAGCTGAAAATAGATAACCATTCATTGATGCATTGACGCAAATTTAGAATTTATTTATATACCTGACATGAATAAATATTTATGAATGTATATTTTTTTTTGTCGTACTAGTTAATATTATACATTTTAACATTTAATTGAAAATTCACGAAAGTGAATTTTAAAAAATGTGAATAAAAGTAAATTCGGAAGTGGCATTTGAAGAATAGTCGTAAACTATAAATCATAAATTATAACATAACATTATATACGAACAGATTTTAAATCAATCGTGGCAATTAATAATAAATAATCGAGGTATCTTCTGCCGTGTATGTATAATGTATATATTAAATTGTATTTGATAAACGTATAAGATGCTTTCTAATTTTTACAACACGCTGTAATGCTGTATATTTTTTAACTTTTTGTCTCGGAATAAATTATGAAAAACATTATAATAATAACTTTCGCATTCCAAAAATTGGTTTTTTGGTGCTGATACATGCACAGAGAGAATACGTAGGTACCTCGTGTTGTCCCTGAATTTTTATTAAGTTTTACACAGTATTAACTATTAGCTATATCAATCTGCACGTGTTTGAGATTAACTTTATAGTTTCTCGTTATTCATTATATCTACGTTTAACCTTTAGAAATAAAAAGAATTTATTTTAATTCAGTTTTACGTTTTGAGACTCGAGAACATTATTTGTAATCTATTTTATATGCAGATTCTTCATACGCGTACGTAACAGATACCTTACAAGGTGATGATTGTTTTTAACCTTGTGTTATAAACTTAGGACTATATTTTTTTCTGACAGCTTAGGTATGTGCTTTTGTAAACGTTTATACTGGGAAAATATATTAGATGTACCTATACTTAGTAGTAAATCATTTATTTCATGATGACTTTAGATTCTGAGTAGAGTGTGAGAGATTTATTGATTTTACAATGATGTGTTTTTGTTTTGTTTTTTGTCCCATTTTGGGTTAGTAAAAATGCTTTGACTTTTAACTCAGGGATGAATTTTGGGTTGAAAAATTAGATTTAGTTAGTAGTTGGTACTTTACAGTATCAAAAGTAAAACCATTTCAGTATTTTTATCAAAATAACCGTGAAAAACAAGGAAAAAAATAAGGAAAACGTAAAATGTTACGCAAAACCATTTAAATAATAAACTTTTGTGCATCAACGTATATATCACGTTACTATATATTTTCATGTTTTAGATTTAAAATTAAAAATATTAAATATGTTATGCACTGAAATAAAATAAAACTATTCATATTATTATTGTTAATAATAATAATATATAGTTATTTATTAATTGAAAAAAACATAGCAATTAGTTGAGACTTAAAAAAATAAATGTCATTGTTCGTAAAACACTGAGGTTTAAGAATAAACCTACCTTATACGCTATAATATAGACTCTATACTATTTACATACAATTATAAATTTATGCATTTATAGGTAATACATTATAGTAGACATATGTTTACTATAATATATAACATACTATTATATTCTAAATAATATACATTTTATTTGAATTAAAACGATCGATAATGACGGTCTGATTTTCAAACAAGCTCACTTTCTCTTCTTTTGAAATTATTGTTAAGGTTGTTTCATCGATAGCTTTTAAATTGAATTCTTTTGTTTCAAATGTATACTGTACCGACTTAAGTATATCTATTGGATAATGGATTTAGTATACAATTCAATAAAATATGTCGTTGATGAAAAAAATATAATATTTTAGCATGAGGTTCAGCCCGAGTTCAGGCACGTACAGCTTTCACCTTTGCCACTACGATCAGTTATTGAGATGAACGCCGTAGATCCGATAATTATTATACAACACTGTCCGTTAATTTGTTAATCGTAATAGTCGCTGACAAGTTTAAGAAAAAAAAAATAATAAAAAAATAAAATAACGGTTAATTTCATAAATAATTTTAAGCTGCAGTGTTTTATTTTCGAAGAGTTATTTATATGTCTTTACAATTAGCAATCTGATAATAAACTTCAAACTATTAGTGAAACGGCGCTGTAGGTACTAGCATTAATTAAATATTATAATAGTTACCGTCGCATAGCCAGTAGATAATCGTGACGAAAAGTGCACTGGAATCTCTTTTAGAATGTAAATACCTAGAGTGTATAATGAGACGTTACAACGTTGGATCAACAGTTCTACGTTCAAAATCATTGATTTACCTACTTCACTGGAATTATAAAAACAAAATTCTGTGTATCTACGTCTTATATTCTGTAGGTAGTTAAAACGCAAAGATAATTATTTGATGAATGTTTAGGCAAAAGGCATAAGGAATACTCAAACAGTAATTTATAGTTAAAAATGCAATTCAACCGTTCTAAATCAGAAATGATTTGCTGAAACCGTGATTTCGGCTGTTGGTAAATTAACAATTTAACGCGCCCACAAGACGTGTTGAATAATAAATATTATGCAAATTTGTTGTAATTTATGAAACCGAAATATAACTCAAAACAGTCAAAACAATTAATATATAATGCGTCATCGTATCGTATATTTAGTTTCAATTAGTAACATTATATTATGGTAAATATTTGAAGTAGGTTAGTGGAGCGTAGTATAATGAGCTGATGCAGATGCGGTTATCATAAATTCATATGGGGTACCTATTGACCTATAATGTATGTATACAGATACTTCCGAAAATAAGATAGTGATAATAAACGAATTTTGGGTAAGTCTTCATCTGTCATACCTAAGACCGGCAATGATAGTTATTTGTCGAATTTGATGCGTCTAAAACAGGTATATGCGATTTCGATTATTAATTTACTACTCGTTTTCAAATGTACGTACTCGTATAATCTAATATTAAAAATTGCATTATGGCATAATAATTATTTTTTCAACAAAAATATTACAGACACTTAAGATGCTTAAGTTATTTGCATACAATATAGTTTAAAAAAAAAGAATTTTCAAATATTATTTATTGTTTGTTTATTTGGTTTTGGGTTTTTTAGGAATACCAATCAAAATTTTGGATTTATGAATTTTTCGAAGATATTAACACATATCGAATGGTGTAGAAATTTGCTTGAACTTTATTTTATATTTTCTTTAAATACTTTCTTAAAAATATATTATTGATTAAATGATTGTTAAAGTGTATTCATCAACGCTCACTCGCGAATAAAAATTGAAAAAAATCATAGAAATTAATATTGTATTTTTAATTTTTTTATTTTACAAAAACCAATCGTTTCCTAATAACATCAATCAATCCACCCTCTAAAATAATTAATCATTTTTTACAATACATAATTGCTACGGGTCAAACCTAACGGATGAATTCTAAGTATTTTCTTTCGGATCGATAGATAAAAATATAACTGAAATATATAAGTCAAAACTAATAGCAGTTACGTAGCGTTTTAAAAAATAAATATCCTTTGTAATTTTAATTACGGTCAAAGTCCGTGCCAATTCTAATAGTAGCTTTTGAATCGGTTAATAATAATTAATAATCATAACGACAATAATGTAGTATTTGTTTACTCAATTTTATTATATATATTAACATTAAGCACCCATTTATTGTTCCGTGGTAGATAATAATAATAGGTTGTTAATGGATAAATATTGTTATTAAAACGTGATGCATACACACAAACAGCGTACAATACAATATTATTGATAGGTTATTATTTTTACAAAAAAATCAACCGATAGTTATAATATTTTAGCAATACTAAGATTTTATTTTTGAAACAATGTACCTACGTAATAATTTATATTACCATGAAGGTAATAATAGTATATTACTGTATAAACTTTCCGCTGTTCGTACGAAGTTAGAACAGCAACATTTAACGTCATAATAATATATGATGTAGAGCAGCGGTTCTTAACCATAGGGTCGCGACCCAATTTTGGGTCGCCAAACATTTTAAATGGGTCAGCTAAAATTTAAAACGTTGGTATAATATTTTATTTTTAAGTC